>JAVQKC010188512.1:0-16489 GCA_036025475.1 Philypnodon macrostomus | reverse complement strand
CAAACAGGAAGTCGGCCATTTTGGATTGAAATTGGGAGGTCAGGTATATTTGACAGCCTCTAACTTGCACATACTTTGCCCGATTAGGCTCAAACCTGAAATACCTAATTACCCCCCGGATCTGAACACATCTGACCAATATGATGGCAGTTACCTCTATAGCGCCCCATATAGACTGAAAGAAGAATGCAGTTTTAGTTTATTAAAATTAAATTTGCTAAAATATTCTTCACAAACATCCAGACAAATCCAAAAAGTCAAATAGAACCTTCCCATGTTTTTCAGGCCTCTTAATTGCTTGTTAACAATATAAAAACCCTTAGAAATCACACAAAGTCTGATTAAGGTGCCCGTTGGTGACGTATGGGGCAGACGTATGGGGGCGTTTCGCTGATATACACCTTGCTGTCGGGGACGACAGCACAGGCCTAGTTTTCCTTAAGGTAGTCATTGAACTTTGTTACTTTGGCAAATGTGTTGTATTTGAACTTTCTTAACACAATAATGGCAAAGAAAAAAGCTAATTTGTTGTGACGTTTGTATGCTGGGTGATAGCAGTTTTCGATTACCGGATCTTTAATGACATAATGGCATATAACAAGGACAAAATTGAGCTTTTCAGAGCTTTTGTCCCTCCTGTCATGCAAGGACACTTACTTCAGATAAAATAGCATGTCGTCCCATTAAGTTCCTATTCACATTTTAAAGAAATGGAAGATGACAAGCTATTGCAATTGCCCTGCCTTTCACAACTGATTATACATCTCCATCCCTGCAAGGCTTCAAAATGAGAAACATATGACGCAGTTTGCATATTACCAGCTAGCTATCGCCACCTTGTCCAATTCTTCCTTCGAAATGATGTGTCTGGAATAGGAAGTTATAATAGCACTAAATCAGTCAAATTAAGGAAGGAATATGTTTACAAAAAGGCATTGGCTGTGTTCAAATCACCTCAGTAATCACTGTATAGCGGCCATGCAATTTTGAAGCGTATTGTTGTTGGAATGAAAATTAGAGCGCTTACAATTTCCAAGATAAAGTAGTGAACAATGATGGTCACTAGACAGTCAAATAGACCATAATGCTTTGCAAGTCTTGAAAGAAAAAAACAGCAACAGCTCATCTTTAGACTGTCCACAATATGTTTGAATGAAGAGTGTTAGACATACAGTATGTCTTAATGTAGATGGTGTTGTCTTTAAAATAGCTCAAGTTAACCTTATCTTCTACAGACACACTTTTTACAGCATCACATGCTTAACAGTGATGAAAAAATTGTGGGTTACAGCAAGAAGGGTCAATGTTTTTTAACCAGGACTAAATGATGTCTACACCAGGGCTAAACCAGATCTAATATCAGGCACTGCCCACACGGGAACAAGTATAGGCATATCCACAAAGGTGTTTTATCGTTTAGGCATTATGTCCACACGGATCCGGCATTTTGAGAGCCTGAAAATGATCATTTTTTAAACCGGGTCCCAGAGTGGTAGGATTTCAAAACGTCGGTTCTGTGTTTCTGTGTTTACGATCAATTCTCCTCTTTTCTGAAACAATATCGTTGTGGCCCTTCCTCGCTCTTATAACCCACTGAACACAACAACAAACATGAAGCTGCCCAGTGTTTTCGCGGAAGTGTCACGGCGCCGCCAACGGGCCGGGCATACACACTACAGAGTTTTGATGGTGAATTGTGTGGACACATATTTTCTAAAACAATGACTTTACATTTTTGAAACAATACTTTTTTTGTCTCCGTGTGGACTAAGCCTCAGTCTAGACTTTGAGAACCACTGCAATCTATAGCTAAATCAGTTAGTCGACTATATATTATAGTGATTGAGTAGGACTAGGGAGATTTAGCCATGTTTCAGGAGAGCTTCCAAAAAATTTTGCCCTCCTTTGTGATCATTTTTTTATAATTCTATATTTGCTTTTAATTGTAATCTTATAAGTCCTATATTTCTACTACAACTACTTGAATTGCCCCGTACTGATGTGTGACAGTTCACTTTGGCACAGGCTAAATGTTTAGATGCCTACAATACTAGGCATAAAGTACCCCCCACCCCCTCTTATTATAAACCCTTGTATATAATTGTGGCCTGGTGCAATTAATTTAGCAGCTCCTCAACTCAGCAAACTGAAGAGAGCTGCCGCATGATTTTGACGACATATATTATTTTAGTGCCTTTTATTAGTGCCATAGGGATGTGAGATTATTATTATTATTAGTAACTGACCTTTGAGTGGTACAGTGGCAGCCACGGACCAAGATGAAAAAATATACTTACACTGAAGGGCTTTTTCTGTGCATGAAATGATATGCAGCATTGTGTTTGAGAAGCTGTCTCTGGGATGTGATGGTAACTGCTGCATACTGATAGCATTTTCACTCAAGGACAAGAGGAAAAATTGCATTTGATTATATTTTCTGATCAGCTTACATATGAAAAATGTAATCACTGTGACTTTTCGAGATTATGGTTTAACAAGTTCTATAAAGCAAAGTTTGGCATATGGGTGAGGGAGATTTTTGTGTAAAATCTAGTAAAAAATACAGAATGACTTGCAGGTGGGTTCATTTCAAGCATATGCCATAAAACTGAGGTCTTAAAAGAAAAAATAGACATTCTGGCGCACCTTATTAGGTAGACCTTGTTCGTAACAAAATGTTGTGTGGTCCTCTGCTGCTGTAGCCCACCTCCTTCATGTTTTGTCAACAGAATTTGGTCTAGCAAGTGATTATCTGAGCTGATATTGCCTTTCTATTATTTTTATAGTGGGCAGCAAGGCTTATGGCTCATTTATACTCTACATTCTGTCGTTTGGTCCGTTTCTAGAAAGCTTACGGATGTGTACCAACAGAGCACCTGTGTTGACCTGTTTGAGCGCTGTTCAACAGCCCAAAAAATGTACACTTAATTTTTAAAAGAGTCCACAAGTGAGTTGGTCGCTTAAAGACCATATAAGCCACCACTGTTTTGTCTGATTTTTGGCTTTGTTTTCTGAAAATGTAATCGCCTCCTGTCTTTTTTTTGTGTGTGTTCAAAACTCATGAAACTATAAATGCTCTGACGTAAAGAATGTTTAGATATGTTTACGTATGAAATGGCAATATAAATGAGTCTTTTGTGGTTGAATTCAAATCCCGCTCGAAACTTTGCATACTGTCATTTTGTGCTTGGGCAATACACTAAACTCACATTGGCTCCCATGTATCAGTGTGGTTGTGTGACTGGTGTTTGGTGGTGGTCAAAGAGGCCGTAGGCAC
This sequence comes from Philypnodon macrostomus, assembly GCA_036025475.1. Taxonomy (NCBI): domain Eukaryota; kingdom Metazoa; phylum Chordata; class Actinopteri; order Gobiiformes; family Eleotridae; genus Philypnodon; species Philypnodon macrostomus. The sequence goes on along the minus strand of JAVQKC010188512.1, from coordinate 13,212 downwards.
GGAATGGATGCCGCAGGGCAGCTGTGGCTACAAAAAGTAGTTTCCACCACCAGCGCAGTGTGTGTACGGAAGCCCTAAGAGGACTTAAATTGAAATTTCCATTCATCCATTTTCTTCCGCTTGTCCGAAACCGGGTCGGTTTTCCCAAAATCCTGAGATAAGATTTTTGTTAGACAATAGTTGTTTTCTCGTTATAATGAACTTCCGTAGAGTGTTTTTGAACATCATTTTCCAAACTACTGTCATTGTTGTGTAAATGTTTGTATGTGAAAATCCCAGTATGACATTTATGAAATTGTATTTAGTGTTGAACATGAATGAATTACTAAATCAATGTCAGGCTATGACCAATTTAACCAGAGTCTTTTATTTTACCAAGCCCTATAAAAAGGCCAATGTTTTTAAATTCATATCACTAATGGACATTTTTGTAAAAGACATGTCTAGCGGGGGGATTCAGCTCACAGGCACGGAAACAGATATGTCAGTAAACTGTGGACTTATCAGCTGAAATACATTCAAACAACTGATCCATGACTTTCAATATGTCCTGGCCTTTCCTTTCCCTGTTATCATAGTTAATGCCTAAATGTCACAAGTACAAGACTGAACTGCATTTGCCTGATACATAAGCATTTCTACAGACAAAGGTGTCATCTGTAGGGTTCCGAAAATAGTTTTTTAATCTTATTTAAAAAGTTAAAGGTAATCTGTCATAATTATTATTTTTCTTTAGTCCCTCCCCTGACGCCTACAGAGTACAGAAGACCTACTTTACATCAAACAGTCAATTTTAAGCATTTTGTCTTTTTATCTATTTCTTTTTTTACAACTAATATGATTTTTAACTGTTTCAAATGAGTAAAAAACAATGTCTATTAAAACATCTTTGTATTAGGAGCATGTCCCTTTTAAGGCCCTCTCTCCCCCTGCTGATCACGCCCACTTTTACTACATGACTCATTATTACTAGCATGACTGTTAGCACCACAACAGTTAGGGCAAGGTTTGAGGCCTTTAGGGCAAGGTTCACCAAATTTTCGAGGTGTATGAATGTCATTTAGCTTTTTTTTGTTCATGTTTTGTGGGCAAACTCAATTGCTCCTTTAAAGGCTCTAGTTCACACAGTATGCTACTCCTGCTTTAGCATTTTTGAGGAAAAGGCAGTTCAAGATGTGAATGTTTGGCAATAGTGGATATTAATGTATATATTAATGTATATAAATGAAATGAGTTGGAAGGCCCATGCAGTAGTTTGTACTGCGTTATTACTGGGGATGCACCATATAAAAAGTCTAGGCCAATTCTGAGACCAAGACCAATATTTCTATTTGGCCGTTATCAATTCCGATATTTTGGTTGGCTGTTTCCTTTTTTTTTATAGTACAGGACACTAAAAAAGACAATATAGAAATAAGTGCTTTAAATAAAATGATCTATAAAAAGGAGGGGGCATACAGTAAAAAATATAAAGTGAGACTTCAAATGGGCCTTTCGTTTCATGGCTGTTTTTTAACTGAAGTTTAGAAGATAAACATTGGCCATCTGTACTGGACAATACCGAAATAATGTAAAAAAAAAAGCATCTTGCAACATTTTGATCTGTGTTGGATTATGGAGCTCTATTGTACATGAATGCTGCTCTTTATTGTGCTTCTTTGAGATTCATTAACAACTATAAGATGTCCACTCACCACTGTGGACTACACTCTTGAGAGAATTATACTCTGGTCTGGATACTCAATGGACTAGTTGACACTTTCATTTATAAGGCTATAATTTTGGGACTTCTGCCTTCAAACATTTGTATCTTCATAACTCTGAGAAATGCTGAATCATATTGTCACACAGGATCATGTGTTGTCTCTGTCTGTCTGTTGAAACTGAAATTTGAGGCCAATTCCACAATATAAACTAGTCTTTCTGTACAACTGTATTTTGTGTTTACTGCTGCCTCTTGGCCCGGACTCCCCTTAAGAGGTTCTTGATCTTAAATCTTAAAGGTTAAATAAATGATTAAAAAAATATCAATATAAGTCAACACATTGGCCGATACCGATGTTGAGCCGATACCGATATGGATCCCTAGTTATTAATATATGTATCTAATCTGACCATATCTTGTACTTTAATTCTTTAATACACAAACATGTCTAATCATTTGTCCTGTCTGGTGTTTCTCATATGAAAAGATTAACCAATTTGAAGACTGTTTCCTGTTTGGCGTGGTGTCATGTCTAAAGCATTCATTATGTGGACAGATGAGAGCGGAGGTAGATAACAGAAGAGGTGAGGACACACACGGTTCACTGACACTTTGAGTTATAGTGATCTTCTGCATCCACAACGCTGATGGATTCGGTCTTACACATAAACACTACTGAGCATGTGTGGCTTCTCCAGGCACCGCTTAGGGTCGTTCAGGGTCCCTCAACAGACTAACTACATGTGGAAAACACAGCTAGAATTTCAATTTACAACATTCATTTTGGCGGGAGATTCAATGTGATTATTATCATGTTATGTGATATTGCTCTTCCATTAATATCTAAAGAGTGCCAGTTGGATGTGTTGATGCAGAAAACCCTTGGTATAACTTTATTGGTGATGCAGAAGTCCTACAATAAATCATTTTTTGTAGTAAGTTGACCTGAAGACAATAAGGGTGTTTTTTGAATGTGTCTAATGTAAAACGGTGCTTCTTTCAGAAAAACCCTAAAAAGTTGACATTTTAAAGGTCATCTATCGGGTCGGGGCCCAAATATGTGCCGTTGGGATTTAGAAAATAGGTTCAATGTTTTGTTATTTGAAGCCTAATGCCTAATTAACTCTAAGGACCAGATTTACTAAGAGAGGTGCTCTTTAGCGTGAGCAGTTAGAATGATTGTACATAAGAAAGTGCAAAAAAATACCACGCACACTTGGAGATATGGAAATGATAGTTTGTGTGTCAATACACACTTTAGACAGCTCATCTCAATAGGATGTGTACTACAACGTACACTTAAGGAACGTATCTAAATGACTTCTCCTGAGTTTTAGGAGCCCCCTTCATAAACAAAGTGAAAAGGCGGACTTTGTACCACAACCGTTCCTAGTCTCAGAGGAGCCTCACAGATGGAGGGTGCAGTGCTCCGGAAAAGTAACATTTTGACTGCTGTCGCATGTGGGTCTACATCAGATTCGGCTAATTTTGCAGTGACCAGGGTCAGGGGCTGTACGAGTTTATGAATATTATTAAAATTTCCATTTTTGCACATTATAAAAATGTAGGAAAATAACCTATTTTATATGTCTTATTGTATTATACTAAAATAAACAATACATACTGAGAGGATACATTTTGATAAATGTAGATCTAACCTACATAATGATTTGTCAGTGATAGGACATTTACTACATTCAGCATCTAAAACATCACTGCAGCTTCTATTCAATACAAATAATATAGTCTAACAATAATATAGTAAAACTGAGTGACCAGAGCTCCATGGTAACGCTCAAGAGGAGGAGTTCTGATAGAGTCCGCTTGTCTTTGGTTCATGGACAACAACAAACTACTGTGAACTACTTTCTGATCTATCTCCTCCTTGATGTTAGCTTCCCCACAAGAGTGCAGTTTTTCTCTCTTGTTTCTCTCTGTGTGTGTCTGTGTGTGCAAGCCGTCCTCATCCTCGTGCTGAAGGGAAAGTGGTGAAACTTATATTACTTATTGTCACACAGTTGAAGAAGCTGTTTTCTGTAGAATGAGCCCATGTGTATTTCACTTGCACACTGCCGTGTGTTATAAGGACTGTTCTGTGCGATATCATAAAATAATAGACTTTATTTTTGAAAGCCAGTGTAAATACTGATTGCATGAAATGGTGAAATTACATGTGCCTTATGAAAGGTAAAGGAAAGAGTTTAATAAACTGAGGCCCCACAAACAGTCCAGTAACAGCTAGCACAAAATGTAATCAAACCAGGAGAATTAAAATACACTTTCACCATATTGAGTTTTACCAGTGAGAGTCAATATTTCTGATCCTGATATTGTGCTCACCAGAGGTCTCTTCTCTCTCATCAATTTTGTACCAATTTAATCATTGTGTCCAAATTGCAATAAAAACTTTTGACAGCGTACATCAAATTCTTCTCATATCGGCCACTGCCCCCGGAGCCAAGACAGGAGTGATGATAACTTTAGCACTCCTGGCAATTCAATGCAAAATGTATTAACGTAGTGATATGTTTCTGCCTCATATTGGACCCTGTGTGTCCGAACAGGGCTTATACTGTAGGTGTTGTCTTATTGCAGTGGATAAACTTGGACACAATAAAGAAGGCAATACGGTCACCTTTGACATTTGAGGTTCAGAGAAAAAGGATTGGATGAGATTCCAAAGAAGTATGTTGGCTTTCAAAATAAAAGTCAATATAAAAAAATCCTACAGCTCTTAGAAAAGGATAGTGTGTTTGTATGTGCCCACGTATGACACAACCATGACCTGTCTGCCTTCCTACTAAAAAACATGCTTGCTTACCTTAAAGACTACACAATAAACACACTAATGTCAAACCTCAAGGGCTCTCCCTTGTATCATCCAGAAAAAAATAAACGCAAAGCACACATTTGTATAATACTGTACATATATACTTTTTCAATTGAAAAATTAAAAAAAATGATCACAAAATTATAATACTTTTCTTTGCAACTTATCTGCATGGGTAAATCTGACATAATATATGACTAAATATGAACATGCTATAGAAGATCAAGTATAGCCCAGTGCTAAAAGCACAAGCAAATATGAATAAATATTGATTACATATCTTATTCTACAATGAGATTAAAAAGTAACTAGGCCTGTGCTGTCGTCCCCGACAGCAAGGTGTATATCGGCGAAACAGCCCCATACGCCTGCCACAACTGGCACCAACGGGCACCTTAATCAGACTTTGTTTGATTACTAAGGGTTTCTATATTGTTAACGAGCAATTAAGAGACCCCACCCCCAAACCATGAGAAACATTGGAATGGTCTACTAGACTTTTGTCTGGTTAAGGATGTTTTTGCCAAATTTTGTAAAATTCCCTAAAACTATATTTTTCTTTCAGTCTATAGGGGGCACTATAGATGTTACTGCCATCACATTGGTCATATGTGTTCAGGGCCGGGGGTCATTAGGTGTTTCAGGTTTGAGCCTAATCGGGCAAAGTATGTGTAAGTTAGAGGCTGTCAAATATACCTGACCTCCCAAATTCAATTCAAAATGGCCGACTTCCTGTTTGTTGTAGGGTGGGACCATTACAATATTTTATGTTGGGTACACTGTGGAGAATCACTGTACCAAGTTTCATTGCTCTCTGCCAAAGTAAGTGTGTCCAGGGTCCCATAGGGGTCATAAACATGGGGGCGCATTCTTTATTTGACCTCTGTAATGTACACTAAGTATACAATTGCCTGGATCAATGTGCCAAAATTCATGAGATTTTGTTGATGTTCAGCAGGATTATTGGCTCAATAAAAGTGCATCAAAACGATAATTTGTGAATTATTTAATTGTCATTAATCATAGATGTACCAAACTCAATCCAGTTCTGAATCTTTATGATATGTACCTGTGTGCAACCGTTGAAAAAGATCCTGCACAGACTTTTTGAGTTATTGTGTTCTCAGTTTTGGCCCGTTATTAATTATTTACTTATATAATATTCATAGAAGAAGTACCAAAATTGATACAGTTTGGCGTCTTTATGGTATGTACCTGTGTGCAAATGTGGAACTTGGAGCTGGCATGGTCTGACTGCACATAAACCTATAAGGTTTATTGTCCTGACCCACCCACGCATCGGTGAGGGTTTTTTGTGGGTGCACTATCTAACCCATAGTACTGCTGAGAAGCTAGGATAATTTTTCCAGTACTGGATGGCGAGCCCAAGCCTAAGGAATCGAACACACTGGTAGATGGTGACTCGACTGGTCACAACAAATGGGACATTGAACATTTAACAGACGTATTGAAATGGACTAAAAGAACCAACATCCCTTTTAAGCTGGTATCACTGGTGTCAATGGTAAAAGTAACTTACTTTGCCATATCTGCTAATTATATCAGCAAAACGACGATATTATGGAATCACGTCGGTGTTCGTCAGTGTCCGCAGATCCGAGCTGTGAACGCGATAACTCAAAAACTAAATGCCAGATCAGTTTCAACATTTGCACACAGGTACATACCATAAAGACGCCAAACTGTATCGATTTGGGTACTTCTTCGATGAATATGAATTAAGTAATTAATTAATAACGGGCCAAAACTGTGAACGCTATAACTCAAAAAGTCTTTGCTGGATCTTTTTCAACTGTTGCACACAGGTACATATCATGAAGATGCAGAACTGGATTGAGTTTGGTACATCTTCGATTAATGACAATTATATAATTCACTAATTAATGTTTTGATGCACTTTTATTGAGCCAATAATCCTGCTGAACATAAACAAAATCGTGTGAATGTTGTCACATTGATCCGGGCAATTGTATACCCCCATATTTATGACCCCAATGGGATCCTGGACACACTTACTTTGGCAGAGCACAATGAAATAGGAAGTCGGCCATTTTTATTTGAATTTGGGAGGTCAGGTAAATTTGACAGCCTCTAACTTGCACATACTTTGACTGATTAGGCTCAAACCTGACATACCTAATGACCCCCCGGCCCTGAACACATATGACTAATATGATGGCAGTTACCTCTATATAACGCCCATATAGACTGAAAGAAGAATGTAGTTTTAGGGAATTTTCAAAATTTGGCAAAAACATTCTTCACAAACATCCAGACAAATTGAAAAAGTCAAATAGACCCTTCCCATGTTTGTCATGGTTTGAGGATGGGGCCTCTTAATTGCTCGTTAACGATATTAAAACCCTTAGAAATCACACAATGTCTGATTAAGGTGCCTGTTGGTGACAGTTGTGGCAGACGTATGGGGCCATTGCGCCGATATACACCTTGCTGTCGTTGATGACAGCACAGGCCTAGTTATTATTATTATCAATAGGTTAATTTATTGTCTTATTTTTAATATGGGGCCCCTGAGCTTTGTGGGCCTCTAGCAGCTGCCCTGGTTAGATTGCCTGATGTTACACCCCTGTTGGTAACTTACCATTGAAAATATGAAATAAACACTATTAGGAATACATAAAATGCTTATATCTGAATCAATCTTTTTTGATGTGTGTTAAAAAGCCTGTGGGTAAACTTGTAGTGTATATTTTGTAGTCTTTTGAAGAGGTGAGTGGAGTGTGTCGTAGCATGCTGGATGGTACATACTGAGTACAATCTTTTGATGCGTTGCCAGAGTGCTTTGATATCTGTTTGCCCAGAGCTGTTTCTTTGATCCTTGCACCCACTGCATCTCTGGTGTTCATCCGGCACTGTACTCACTCACTACATAGGGGTGACCTTCTCTGCCCAAGACAAGTGTCACCAATTAATCTATAGCCATTCATTTTGTTTTAGTTTTTATGTCCTGCAGAAGAGGGTACATTTACTTGAGTAACTTTCTATCGAGAGTAGTTTTATCACATCTTATTTTGAGTTGTCATTTTGGAAGTCGAGGTAGACTATTGTTACCTTTACCCACCTGTGTATGTTATTTTGGTATAGAAATGTTGTTTCGTGTGTCATGATTTGTTAAATTAACTCTTTTATTTTTTTTATTTTTTTTTGTGTGTTTAGTTAATTATTTTTTTTGTTTGTCTGATTACAATCAAAATAAATAACATTATGTTTAAACAGTTACTTCACCTATAGAAAAATTATCTTCACTTCAACTTGAGTAGTATTATTTTGCAGTAAAACTAAACCTACCCTGTCATGAAAGTCTATAAAAGTTTTTTACAGTTTGTATTAGTCCAACCCTTTATATAATATGTAGATGAACTGATAGATAAATTATCATTAAAGCTTTGTGCCTAGATTGTAAACTTACCTCATACTGTCTAGGCCTGGGAGAAAACCAACAACTCTAGTGTGTGCTTCTAAAAAGTGTTTCCTACTGTGAACATATTTGTAATTAAGGATTTTGAGTTACAGAGGTTTTGTGTCATTTCTTTCCTCTTCAATAGTTCACGTTCTGAAATGAGTAGATGTCAGTTGTGCACAGGTCCCATCACTGAGTCACTGACCTAGAGCGTTAGATTCACATGAACTGCTCCAGATAGACAGGAAAGTGAAGATGTTTTGAATAATACAAAAGTTATTTGAGATTTCTGAGGTGTAAAAATGGAGCCCATCCCAACTCAGCATTTCTCATATTTCGTGCCCCCATATGATCTCAAAGCAGGGTTTAGCAGTTGCAAAGGTGGATAATACATATTTTTGCATGTTTTTTGCATAAATTATACTTCTTAGAGTAGTTTTAATGCTTTTTCACTTAGAGGTGGTTTACTTGTGCACATCATTTGGCTACTCTACCCACGTGTGTTCATTTGGACTCCACATAACCTTTTATTGTAGATGGCAATATTGTCTAGTTTAAGAAAACACAACATGGCTGCCACTAGATCATTGCACATTTATGGCGTAATAACATATGTAGTCCAATATATTGTCTCCAGTCTTTCCTTTTGCTCTTTGCATACTTTATACTGTATGTGCAGTATGTGTCCAATGTGTCATGGTTTTACTTTTGTGGGACGGTCTGAAACACAGCGGCTGTTTATAGGCTTTATTTATGTGTCAAGAACCCTTCTAAATGAAACAAGGCTTAATTTTGTTTTACAGTTATGTGGTGGTCCTTTAGTTGTGATTGTGTCAAGCTTGCTTTGTGGTCATTGGGACTTCCTGTAAATTCTGTACATTTCTTGACATCAGAAATTATGGTTACTACACCTAAAACTTGGCACACGCTTCATCTCAATCCTCTCAGAAAACAAAGAGAAATTGGGCTTGAAAATACCAAGCCCAAAATGGTGACAGACGATGAAGGAGTTGCCAGAGAGTAGATAAAACCAACACAATAAATAAACAGTGACGGGACAGGAGCGGCGTGGAGACAGCCCGGGGCTAATAAAGTGAAATGAGCTGGTTGCACTCACGTTGTTGCTGTGCTCCGGCAGGTGGTTGTTGCTGAGCACCTCGTCCTCCTGCACCAGCGGGGAGGGCCTGGGGGCGGGAGGGGGGGTGAAGTCCGCAGGCAGGGATCCCGGGCTCCCCATCCAGCTGATAGAGTTACCTGGAGGCAGACACTACACTGTAAAATTGGACAACCTTACCATACATTTTTACAGCAAGAATGGCCTGAACAGCTTCAGTAAAATCTGCAGTCGGTAGCCTTGAGATTTTTTTTTTTACAGTGTAGTTGACTTTGTCGTTATTGGTCACCTAGTCCAGCAATTATGGGCCTTTGACAGGGTCAGTTGGGACAATGGCTAGTTAGTCGCAGGGCAGACACACTGGTACTATATAGACTGTAGGAAACCAATGTTGACCTGTTTACTAATGTTAAAATTTAAGACCATACTTATCCTTGCCTGGCCTCTACAGCAACATCAAATCACTTTGTCAGCTACTACTTTGACCAATAGTAGTCGAGTTTTTGCGTGGTATGGTAGGCACGAAGTCTGATTATGCTTTAGAGGCCAGGGGAGGGACTAAAGTAAAATAAAAATTAGGACTGATTACATACTTTACATCATAGAACAGGGTCACAATTTCTCATTTTTGGAACCCTGAATTTTTACAGTGAATGTGTGTTTGTGTGTAGGCGTCTACCAACATATCTCCCTGGCAGCTTTATAGTAGGGGCTGTTGGCGTCTTAATAAATCACTGGGTTTTATGGGGGAGGCGCAGTGACGCATCGATCCGGGCTTTATTGTTAGGACATACCGACTTACGCATATTGACACGTGTATTGACAGCACTGGTGATTGAGTGATGCCTGGAGGTTATTTTACCAGAGCCTAGTAGCACCGCACACAGCCCGTGGGGCGCCCATGAATGCTAAGGCTCTGGATGACTGTGACATGTAAAGTAGAAATGGCTTCACACTGGGAGAGTCACTGCGGGAGTCACCAGCCCGACACACGCAGCACGTCTCAGCCACTTTCTCATTTATTTCTTCTCAATGGCTCCTTGTGGTATCTTTGATGGTAATGGTCTGATAATTGCCACTTCTTAGATTCATTATTTAAAACAAGGACTATTATGGAAAGTGTTAGTGATCGGTGTTATTCCGAACACACAAGGTTGTTAGAGGCAATCGTGAAGCCGTAGTCTCCCCAGAAAACAGCTAGTGGATTTGCATTAGTATTACAAAGAGAAGCCCACATGTTGAGATCCAATGACACCGAAGGGTTCCATTTTATTATTATTTTACATTTTTACTTGATAAATGCAATGTTTTAGTTCCATTTAGGTTTTCTGATTTATGTGCAATAATATAAAATTGGATTTTATTTCCATCAATTTATTTGAATCAACTGTTGAATTTGAAGTGACGCTTATGAAAAGAACTGTAACAGGTATAATACTAACGCAGCCATGTCCAAAGTAGAAGAGAGTAGAGACAGAGAAAAAAACTTTATCTAACTCTGTTCTGTGATGTAAAGTAGGGAATCTGTTGTTGTTGTTATTATATTATATTATTATTTATCTTAGTCCCTCATCTGGCCTCTACAGCAACATCAGATCAGACTTTGTGGGTTACCACTTTGACCAAAAGTAGTCCAGTTTTGCTTTAGTCCCTACCCTGGCCTCTACAGAGGACATATTTTACATCAGGAACATATATAAATTAGTATATTTTTGTTTAGGGATTTTAGGAAACTTACTGGCTACACTTTCATTTGGCTTGTGGGAAGTGTATCATTGGAAAACTGTTCATTTTCAAATATGGCCCTATATGAGAAATGTTTGGACATTCCTGCTGTAATAAAACAGGTATAATGGTGAATATACTTACGCAGGCAGCTGTTGTGAATGAACATGTGCTGTAGACGTAGACAGTCCTGCCACTGGTTCCCACTTCCTTCACAGTTGCACCACAGTGACACGTCTGCAGAGCTGTTACTGATGTAATTAGGAGTCATGATGGTTCCTACAGGAAAGAGCAATAGGTCTTAGCAGGGGCACACTTCATGTTGACAACGAATAATAACCTTTACTGTAGCAGCATTTCTTCACATAAAATATATTGAGGGCTGATAATCTAAAGGGTGTAAGTAACATTCTGCTAACTTTACAGAAGAAGCTAAAAAGGTCCACAATTTAAACAGACTTTTCCACAAAAATAAGGTCTAAAAAGCTGAAATATTCCCAAACATAGATACCAAGGGACCAATAGATTTTTCCAATTTAGAACCACCAACATTTTATGTCATTTCTGAATAGAATTGTACAGCACTAATGTATATGCAACACGTATGTAACACCCACATTTAGAGATAGGGTTTAGATTTTTAGTAAATGCTCAAAATTGAAAAGGAACATTACAGTGATTTTTTGTTAGTAAAGAAAGCTCATCATATGCAACCATTCCACTCAAAATGTTACTTTTAGCCCCCTTAGATTCTCCGCCCTCAATGTTTCTTATGTATAAAGACTAAGGGTCAATAGTATTTGTTTTTTTTATTAGATAATTTGTTGTGTGTCTCTGGTGTGAATTCAAACTTTAAGAAAAATATGAGCCTCTTAGAAAAGCCATCCATCAATGTCAAGTTTCAGTCTTCTCTTGCATTTTGCTGCGGCACATGCGTTACTTACTGTATGTGTGTGTGGCAGAACTAATCATGACTCTGCAAAATAGTTTGTACTTATACCTTAATAGCTAGCCATTATCCATTTGCATTCCAGTAAAATACCCTTGGGTCCCAGGCATCAGTGCTCATAGAGATCACATTTGATTTGGTTGCATCAGTTGGCACTACGAACTTTGCAGACTTATAATTATAACCTAATCTGTTTCAAGCTTTGTACTGAAAATGCAATTTGTTTCCAGTTTCCAAAATGGAGGATGACGCTAAAAAACCACATGCATGCACACAGCTTGTCGTTAACAAGGAAATCACGTTAGCAAAGTTTGTATATGACACGGTCAACAAAACACGCCACTGCGGCTCGTGATTGGTCCGTCCACAAATTAGCCAAAAAAAAAGGCTAGTAAGATACTGTAAAAATCCTGACCAGATGCACAACAAAAATGTGTATGTTCTTGCTCACATTGCATTTTGAGATAACGTTAAATGAAATATTTTTTACATTAGCACAGTACTATATATGTGCAGTACATTATATTATAGTGTATTTCTTAGTATGACCAGTGAGGTGAATAGGTTGCCAGTACAGCTATGGGTGCTCCATGTTTGTGCGTGTCCCATACCGATGAGTCCGGCGTAGGCTCGCAGACACAGCCCCGGTGAGTCCTTCAGACAGCCGCTGGCCGTCATAGAGGAGGGCTGGCAGTTCTGGAGGAAATCGGCCAGTCTGGACCTGGCAACCACACAGACAACAACTCCACATCAAACACAGCCCGAGTGGGCACGAGAAGTGAGCTGAGTGAAACTAGATGTTCATCAAAGTGGGTCCAGAATGTTTTTAACAAAGTGCTGACACAATTTTGGGCTTGTACGTTTAGCTTTGTTGTGTGCTTTTATCTTCTGTATTTTTCTTTTGATACTCAGTAAAAAGCAGATGGAGATTTAGAGTCAACGCCAGCTCAAACTCTGACTGAATGTGCTAGTTTTATAGATAACATGCTTATCTTTACATCAACTTACCCTTGCACTGATTACTTCATCCCATTTCTGCACTTTATCATTTGTTTATACATTTGCAAATGTGTTTTCAGCATTATATTTAATGATTTATGATTGAGGGTGCCGTGGCGCAGTGGATAGGCCCTGCAACCAGAGGGTCACTAGCTCAAGTCCCTGTCTGATTTCATACTGCCGTTGTGTCCCTGGGCAAGACAACCTTGCCTATGAATGAATGTGGTTGTATAATTGGTGGTGCAAACTGGCAGCCATGCTTGTGTAGGCTAGTGTATATTTAATGTACATAAGGAAATTACAGAGGTCAAATAGAGAATGCCTCTCTAGCGCCCCCATGTTTATGACCCCTATGGGACCCTGGACACACTAACTTTGGCAGAGAGCAATGAAACTTGGTACAGTGATTCTCCACAGTGTACCCAACATAAAATATTATTATGACCCC
>JAVQKC010188511.1:0-12876 GCA_036025475.1 Philypnodon macrostomus | reverse complement strand
CTGGTAAATAGCTAATTTCTGTGTTTTTATATGTGTGTTGAAGTGGTGTCGTCAGCATGTGATGTAGAGTGTCAGTATCCTAGTTCAATCTTCTATAGTGTGTGAATAGTTTGTGATTGTATTGTGTTTCTGGGTGTATTTTTAATAAAAAATGTTGGTGGTACTCACAATAGATAACTGTTAGAGACTTTTTGTGATTTCAGGATGAGCTGTCAGACCTGGCCGGCTCTAAGTCAGACAGAGAAGATGGCGCCAAAAGTACAGAGGTACAAGCGGCCCCTGGGACCAGGTCAATATCAGTAGGTACGCAAAACAAAATATATTTTTGTAGATAATCCAACATGGCTGCCAGACTATGTCTAATCATTGCAAATGTATGAACTAAAAACGCATGTTTGATTCTCCTGGGCTGTTTACTTACCATTTTGCTGCACTCTGATAAACATATGTCTTTTATATAGTCAGTTGGCGTGTAAAGAGTCCCTCTAAATTTTATTTATTTTTTTTCATTTTTAAATTGAAACTTTTGTGGCATTCCTTTAAATACTTGTTCTGTAATACCTACATTGTTAATTGATGATTCGTCTCTAGTCCAATCACCATAAAAAGTTTTTACTAAATTAGGCAAGCAGTAAACTACAGTTAACTAGAGTGCAGACATTTGCCAGACCATTGGCTCTAGCTCACAATGATAAGACCTAGTGCCTGGACAGATAACTGGAGACTTAAACGGTTCTGGATGTCGAATGCCCGGTTACCATACTTTTTGCTGTAGTATTCATTAGATTATCTTTTTTATGTAGGTTTGCCAGAAAACGAGGACAGCTCTGATGTCCAGGATATTATCAATTCCACACCGGAGTTGGACATGGACCTCATTGCCTACAAACCGTGCAGGTGAAGACCTTCTACAATACTGAAAAGCATTTCAACCATCCAATTCCATTTTACTGCATATTTAATCAACATCTTTTGTCTCTCTCTTTTAGTACTCCAACAAAGGGCATCGAGAACAAGGCTTTTGATCGTAATACAGAATCTTTATTTGAGGAGCTGTCTTCCGCAGGCACTGGGCTGATAGGGGATGTAGATGAAGGGGCAGACCTACTCGGTGAGTAAAAACATGCATCTGTAAAAGGTAGCTAAAAATGTCCTTTTGTTGGTGGTGCTAATTAATTAATGTTATTAATTAATAACATGGTTCTCAGACTGTGGGAGTGGTATTTTTGGAATCTGCTTTAGTCTTGATCTGGTTGGAGGCATGAATTTATTCTGTGGACCACAGTTTAATCCTGGTTTAGTCTCGGTTTAGTCCTAGTTTAGACCTTTTCTGGTTTGGACCTTATTTAGATCTATTAGCTTCTGCTTTCGTCAAAGTTTTAGACTTCTTTGGTGAAAATTCATACTGTCTTCTTAAGTTTAACTGTTTTCAAGGTTCTTTTTGTGAGACAGAGAAAGAACCTTGAAAACAGTTAAAGGTTTTAGACTTGGTTAAGATCAGGTTTAGTCTTATTGTGGTCTCTATTTGGACATTTTTTTGCCATAAACCCCATTTTTTTCAAGGTTTTCTTTGTAGATGATCACATTTGTAAAATGTTACTCATTACCTGGCATTTGCTTCAATACTACGCCACATCTTGGGTCCACCTGTTTTATACAGAGTGATCCATCTCACCATGTTAACATCTCTTTCTCCTCTATCCCATCTTCTGCCTTTTGCCCATTATTCCAGTGGAGTACTCTGGTGTGTATAACTTTGAAACATTCTGTAAAAGTCCCCTGTCCTCTCTCTGTCCCATTCTGCCATTTCCGTCATCACTAAAACTCATAGCTTTATTAACATGTTTGGTAGTCCTTGTAAAGCCTAGGTTGCAGATGTTATTAGTTTAGATGCAATAGGTTGAAGTTGAATGCATGTGTAAAGAAATCAACGCATTTCTTCAATTGCCTAACTGTTCTTTTTACAGCTTTTCCTTTACTCTGCTGTATTTCTTAAATGAAACTAGCCTAGAAAGCCTCTTTGCTCGTGGAGTCAATGGCTAATTTCTGGCTCTGGCTCCATCACTTGATTTGGTCATTTCACAATATCCACATTCTTCTCTCTCTCTCTTCCTTCTGCCTGACTTGGATTGCATGGTTTTCTCAGATCTTAGTTTGATTGGTAAGACCTCTCCCACTCTATCCATCCTTTTGCTGTC
Source organism: Philypnodon macrostomus (assembly GCA_036025475.1). Lineage (NCBI taxonomy): Eukaryota > Metazoa > Chordata > Actinopteri > Gobiiformes > Eleotridae > Philypnodon > Philypnodon macrostomus. The sequence goes on along the minus strand of JAVQKC010188511.1, from coordinate 10,678 downwards.
TGTCATGTGACGTGCATCTTGTCTGCTGTAGTATACTTTCTAATGTAGTATTTTTTATTGGAATAAATGACTAGTATGCATCATATGTAGTTGATGTCTGTAGTCAGATTTAATGTTACTTGCCTACATACAAGTACGGCGCAAATGTTTTGGGCAGATTTGAAGACATACTATTATGTAAATAGCTTCCATAGCTTTTAAGATATGAGATTTGATGCGGGGGGATTCGAACCGGCATCCCTCTGGCCCCAATTTAACGTGTTATTGAAAAATGGTCTTTTATTTGCAGGGATATAGCTGATTCAGTAAACGTCCATTGAGAATAAGAAGAATAGGCTCTATACACGTGACCCGACACGCACGCTGCTCCAGCCATCTTAAACAGAATTCAGTCGTCTATACCTCCTGTCTAAAGTTTTTGCAGTAAATTCGGTCTGCAGTCCCTAAACAACCCTGTGTAGTGATGAGGAAGTAGGACCTGTGACTCTGGAGCAGGGGCAGCGATAGCAGTTTTAGGGGACTAGGGGTGAAAAATCACAAGAAAAATCACAAAAAGCTTATTTAAAAATGAATCGTGAATAATCATGACTAATCATAGCCCAAAGGTGTGATTAATCGGATTTTAAAAATTGACAGCACTAGTTAGATATTTACTACTAACTAGAAGATAAGGCTGTAGGCTTATGTAACAAGATACTGTAAAAATCCAGATCCAAATTCTTTTTAATTTCTTGCTAATATTAGTATTACTATACTGCGTTTTATCACGCCCAAAACATTTGCACTGTACTGGATATGTTTTATTGTCTTTACATTGTTGTCTATTTCGTCATGAAAAGGTATGGGTCGGGAGGTCGAAAATCTCATTCAGGAAAATTCACAGCTGCTTGAAACTAAGTAAGAATATCCCCTGTAGCCAAAGCACTGTTATCTTATTGTTAGACCGAAATATAGAGTTAACATTCTGTGTTGTGTCCTACCAGGAACGCTCTAAATGTGGTGAACAAAGACTTGATCTTGAAGGTGGATGAGTTGACTTGTGAGAAGGACATGCTACAGGGAGAACTGGACGCTGTGGTTCAGGCCAAGACCAAACTAGAGGAGAAGAACAAGGATCTCGAGGAAGAACTCAAAAAGTAAAAATTGATGCTGCAATTCTTAACTTTCAATGCAGATTATGTTATTAACCAGTGTTGTATTTCAGAGTAAGGATAGAAATGGAAGAAATCAAACAAAAAACTCAAGATGAAGAAGATGTAAGTACTATCCAGAATATGCTAAATCAGTATTACTCTGTGCCTGATGTATTATTTGCCATTACAGAGCGATATCCCTGTAGCTCAGAAGAAGCGCTTTACCCGAGTGGAGATGGCCAGGGTCCTGATGGAGAGGAACCAGTACAAAGAGAGACTGATGGAGCTCCAGGAGGCTGTGCGGTGGACAGAGATGATCAGGTATGCAACTACATACTCATTATAGATGTATTGACAACAATGTGTGTTTTCTTTAGGTCTGATATATTACAATAGAATCATGCATTCATTAATTTAGAAAGTTTATAAAAAGATTACTTCCTCCACAGTTTGTCTGTGGGAAGAAATGTCTGTGCTTTATATATAAAAAAGAAAAATCAACTTTCAACTTTTGTTTATTTGTCATATGCAGGTTCAACACAAGGTTAACAATGCAATGAAATGCTTTGGATCGGAAGAACCGTTAGCCTCGCTAAGATAGTCAAGAAGTACTAGTAGCAATAATAGTACATGGTAAAAAAGTGTTTGCAAAAAAGAAATAAGTAACAATATAATAACCTTATAATAAAAATAAGTACTATAAAAATACAAAGGTGCTGGTAGGATTAAATAAGGTGTAAGTATAGTATTTCACAGGTGGTAAAATTACTTCAAGTGAATTTCGTATTGCACATGATATAGTATTGCACAGGTAGTAAGTAGCGTTGACAGTGAGGTAGTGACATACATGATACATTCAAATAGTGCAGCAGCAGTAAACATATTATGTAAAGTGATTTAGTGCAGTATTACTGAGAGTTCAGTATTATTGGGAGCATCATCGAGAGTTTGGGAGCATCATCGAGAGTTTGGGAGCATTATCGAGAGTTTGGGAGCATTATCGAGAGTATTATTCTAATATTACTTTACACTGCCAAAATGTTTTGACAGCAACAATAATAAATTAATCTCATTTTGTTTTAGGGCTTCGAGGGAAAACCCAGCATTGACTGAAAAGAAGAAATCCAGTATCTGGCAGTTGTAAGTGCTTCCACATTGATAATTCAACACTATAGTTTTGTACTGTTTATGCATCTCATTGACACAGCCAAGTACCCCATCCAAATTAAAGCAACTATTTCTGTTTCCACTTTGTGCTATTGAAACATCAGAATTAGGTAAAAATCTTTCTGAAATTGTTCTACCCAGTCAGCCTTTTTGTTGCCCTCCGATGAGACACCACTGCTCCTCCATCGTCAATAGACCCAACTTTGATGTGTTTTTATCCATTAAACCTTCAGTCACTGTGCAGTAAACTGTAAAATTTCTTATCAAACGGCTCAAACATGATTTTCCTTGTGCCCCTGGGTTTTCCTGTCTCCTGCCTGCTCTGTGCCTTTTGATGTTCTACTGTGTATATTCTATCTACTCAAAGGGAGCTGTAGTGTAATGACATTTCCTCTGGGTCGGAATTAATTTTCTGCTGTCATTTACTACTGGTAAATGTAGTCCATGTTAAATAGTGTATTGTGCATGTTAGAGCAGACAGTGTGGCCTGAGACAACAGTATACACATCAGTATATTTGCTAATGTTTTAGTGTGTTTGTAATGATGGTAGAAGTAGGAACAATACATCATAATTTAGTTAATCATAATGATTTACCACAATTAATTTGTCAAACGTTTAGATATACCTGCCCTTTTTGAGTCAAAATATGTTTTTTAAACAATCTTTTCTAACTAATATTGGGTTGCAGGATGGGGTTAGCACGGCATCTTAGCAAGGAAGTTGTAGGTTCAATACTCTGAATGGTCCTTCCTGTATTACTGTGTGTTCTCTCCGGATATATCTATCTCCCACTGCCCAGAAACGTCCTAGAAGGGATTGGTGTCACTAAATTGCCCCTAGTAAATTATCTTTCTTAGTATGTCACTCTGTTAGCCCTGTGACTAACTATCCATCGTCTAGTGAAGCCAAGAACATGTAACAAAATGTTACATTAAAAACACATATTGGTAAATCACTTCAGTAACATTTTACATTGAAACATAAAGCTGTATTTTATTTCATTAAGGTGTAGTAGGTCTTTGTATTCCCAGCATGTCTCATTATTCTGTACATTCAATGTTGGTGTTCGTTCAGTTGGTGACCCTTGCCTTGCTCTTTCCCTGCACTTCTCTCTGCACTTTCCCCCTTTTTGGCTTTCTATAACTGCACCTCCTGCAGCTTCAGCAGACTCTTTAGCTCCTCCTCCAGTGCTCCTGCCATGAAGAAGGTGGACTCACAGTCTAACATCAAATACAATGCTCCGGGCAGCCTGGTGAAGAGGAGCAGCACCTTCTCACAGTTCCCCACCGAAAAGTCCAAAACCTTCGACTTCCTCAATGAAGAGTAAGTCAGAACATTTTTGAGTATAGAAAAACTCATGACAAATATACGATGCTAATGTAATGTAATGAAATTTGCAGGAAGGACCAGTGCAGTTCCCCGTCTCGTAAGGAGCAAAAGCGTGCGCAGTACCGCCAGGTGAAGGCCCACATGCAGAAAGAGGACGGACGGGTCACTGCGCATGGATGGAGTCTTCCAGGCAAATGCAAGGTGGTGTCAAAGGTTTTCATAAAAATAAATTCTAAAGGTTTGATCATGCAATCTTATTTGAACATTAACTTTCTTTCAGGCCAATGGTGAACAGGAAAATAAAATGAACTTGCCTGTACCTGTGTATCTGAGACCTCTGGAACTGAATGATGCTTCTATGAAGGTACTGCTCTAGGCCCTAATACGTATCCCTATTTTTGTAGGATCTAAAGAAATGGTCACAGAAAATTAATTTACTAAAAATATGGTGTTCACTATAGCATCTTCATTTAGGCTGTATTTTTTTTATTTGCCAAAAATGCCAATGGTGTTCAGTAGTTCTTGGTCTCATAACACATATTTTTTTGTACAGAGTAATTGAACTTTTCCTTGTATATTGTCTGTCTCCAGTTGTGGTGTGCAGCAGGGGTCAACATGTCTGGAGGCAGGTCAGATCTCAGTAAGCACAAGAAAGGCTCACAGTGCAGTCTGGACCTGCTCGAGCAGGACACTAAAGTAATTATTACACAAATATGTTCCCTCTATGTTCCATATGTACTGCAGTGTGTCAAAGCAGTCATGTTGTGTGTATCCAGGATCAAGAGAAAGTAGAACAGGAAAAAGAGCTGGTTGTTCAGGATGAGATATCTAGTCGAGTCTGGGTCTGCACCAGCACCCACTCCTCCACAAAAGTCATGATACTGGACGCCACTCAGCCCTCGGACATACTGGACAGCTTCTACGCCTGCAACACCCATGTTTTGTGCATAGCCAGTGTCCCAGGTATGAACTGAATTCTTTATTTGTACTCTACGCTATGTTTGTTAGATGTATTCGATGTAAATGTTTACTTTCAGGAGTGCTGGAGACAGATTTTACCACTGGTGAAGAGGTTCCCCAGGAGTTAGATTCCAGTCAGGCCGGAGATGTGGTGTCTCTGGCGGGTAGTGTGGCTAGTGTGGGCTCTACGGGCAGCGATGGTGCTCTGGCGGCTGAGGGAACCACAGCAATACCACAAACAGCAGGCTACGGAGGCAGCAACCAACCCACTGAACACAGCGGCCTGTCAGCATCAGGTGAGCTCTTGTATACAACTCAGCAGCCACTTCATTTGGTACACATATTCCACTACTAGTGAAGACAATAAACTATTTAGAAATCCAATATATTTAGTCCTGCTGAAGTTTAAAGCGAAGAGACTTTGAACATGGTATGGTCGATGGTACCATACAGGTTGCTCTTGAGTTCACACATTTAATGTGTGATTTTTTTTTTTTTTACACAAGAGAAAATAAAATATTTAGTAAGTGCCCATTCTGTGTGCAAAAATGCCCTGTTGATGCCAGAGGTGAGCCAATAATGTCCACATTGGCCCAAGCTGACACAGAGGCCTCAAAAACACATTTTCCTCATTACAACCAAGGTCTGCAGACAACCATCTCTTAATGCACAAAAAAGTCACACATACGGACGCTTTATTAGGTGCAGGATCCACCTAATAAAGTGTCCATTGAGTGTATCGTTAAATAAGATTGGTTTAGTGTAAAAATCTTTAAGTTGATTTAATGTGTGCCTCCACAGTTGAACTGTCCAGGGAGACAAGTCCAACAGAAGACGGGGTTCCTCCAGCAGAAGAGGCGACAGAAGCTACAGAGGCCAACGCTGGTGTCGGTGATGAAGAGGATGAAGGTCCAGGAGCCGATCAGAACCAGCCCGGGATTTACACCGAACATGTGTTCACAGACCCACTGGGAATGGAGTCTGCAGAGACCTCAACTGTTCTTGCACAGAGGTAAGGACACATTCTCTTTTAGTGTTTGAATGTTGCGCTAAATTTTCATAACGATTTATTTTCTGTAACACACATTGCACAGGGGGGCAGGAGATGGTGTATCATCTCCAGAGCCGTATGAGGCGCCTGATGGAGAGATGCTGAGGATGAGTAGCGCTCTTCCCACGATGTGGCTGGGAGCTCAGAATGGATGGTAAGTAGCTGGACAACCTGTAGGGGGAGCTGTTAATGCAATTGTTATTACAGCTCAGAATGTCCCCGATAAAAGACTCGATTTTCTTCTTCTCTTTTGTAGTTTGTATGTCCATTCATCTGTGGCTAGATGGAGAAAATGTCTACACGCCATCAAATTAAAAGACTCTATCCTTGGCATAGTGTGAGTAAACAAACAATAATGTGGTATAATAAAACATAAATGTATTTCTGTAACAATGATACATTTTTAAAAATATTTTTGTTGCAGCCATGTTAAAGGAAGAGTGCTCGTAGCATTGGCAGATGGGACATTGGCCATTTTCCACAGAAGCATCGGTAAGCACTTTCATTAACTAAATATACTCCTCCTTGTTTATATTTATAAAGCTCATGCAAAAAATTGTCATATATTATTTTTCTTAATTTAAGCTGATGGTCAGTGGGATCTCACCAACTACCACCTGCTGGACCTGGGGCGCCCTCACCACTCGATTCGCTGCATCACAGTGGTGCATGACAAAGTGTGGTGTGGATACCGCAACAAGATCTATGTTGTCCAGCCCAAAGCAATGAGGATAGAGGTACAGTTAACCAAAAAAACAATCCTCACAGCCACTAACTTTAATTACAATTTCTATGTGCCTTGAGCAGAAGTGTTTTGATGCTCACCCGCGAAAGGAGAGCCAGGTGCGGCAGCTGGCCTGGGTGGGAGAGGGGATCTGGGTGTCCATTCGTTTGGACTCCACTCTGCGATTATTCCACGCTCACACCTACCAGCACTTACAGGACGTGGACATCGAGCCCTATGTCAGCAAGATGCTGGGTACAGCTGCTTTCAATTTCTGTTGCAGTTTATGGTTTCTGTTTGACAATTCATATCCCATGAAAATGCATTATGTGTTTTTTTTGTACTTGTTGTAGGCACTGGTCGACTGGGCTTCTCATTTGTAAGGATAACAGCCCTTGTGGTGTCATGTAGTCGGCTTTGGGTGGGAACAGGAAATGGCGTCATCATCTCCATTCCACTCTCTGAAGGTATTAGAGACTTTTGAACAGTTCAGCTTTGTTCTACCAAGAGTGTGTGTAAATATATGCAGTGCAAATATTTGAGGTAGGTTAGACATGCTGTTAAATTGATAAATGAGTTATGCAGTTGATTTTAATTTCTTCTGTTACTTAATTGTGAAGTGGCCAAATATGTACATTTTTGAACCACAGTTGTACACTTTCTGTCTCCTTGTGTTTCCTTCCTAGAACATTTCAACAGTACTCTAAATAGATGTGTGGTGTAAATGTGTATTGAATTAAATTGTATACTTGCAGCTAACAAGACTTTAGGAGTGGTGCCAAATCGCCCCGGTGGTGCTGTGCGTGTGTACGGTGACGACGGTGCAGACGGTGCTGTGCCAGGCAGCTTTGTGCCATACTGCTCCATGGCTCACGCTCAACTCTGTTTCCATGGTCACAGAGATGCAGTCAAGTTCTTTGTCACTGTACCAGGTAGTCAGCCGCTTTTTGACTACTACTTTTGCTTCCTTGCTATTTGCATACATAACATTTCTATGTTTGTGGTGACAGGTCAGGCAGTGCCCCCTCCTGGCAGTGCAGATTCAGGCTCAGATGACCCTCCCTCTGAGTCCTCTGACACAGCCACATCTGAACCCAAAACATATCTGGTCATGAGCGGAGGAGAGGGTTATATTGACTTCAGAATGGGTATGCACGAAACAGTATTGATGCTTGCATGGTTCTGTATTGCTTTATATTTACTATTCAGAAAGTAAATGCAAATACATCAATTCTCTAATGTGGAGCCAGTAACCTAAGCCACAAACTGTGCACGATCAGGAATGTTAACCACAGTAGTTTTGGCGATATCTTACCAGAGTTTCGTTGCTGTCTTCTTGTCCAGGTGACGAGGGAAGTGAGTTGGACGGCCTCACAGAGCAGGCCCCAGGTCAGTGCGTTCCTACAAAGGCTGAGCGGAGTCACCTGATCGTGTGGCAGGTCACCACCACACAGGACTGAACATGTGCCAATCAAACACTGCCCACATCAACCCTTGCATGTCTGTTTCAATCTTATCATTTTACTGATTATTCTTAATGCCTGAGTAGTCGACTACTTTGTACAAATATTTTTAGTCTATGTTTTGTACAGTTTATTCTCTTTTAATTTGGAAAGGCAAAGTTATGTGTATTTTAAGAAGATATAGGTGCACCCAGGTATAAAATGCAAACGTATGTCAGTGATTTACTCGTGTAAAAAGTCCCCTCCCAAAAATGGATTTAGATTTCAAGAAGGAAACGGAGCTATATTTTATATTATACACTGAGAACATTGTAATCAAGAAGTGAGCATAAATGTGTATGTTTTCACTAACTGGGGTTAAAATGTCCACTACATTTAAGTATATATGTTTGGTGTTTCTCAATACCAACTATATATGACTGAAACTATACTGTGTTGTTGAATATTAGCAAAGACGATTGCACGAACAAATGGGTAATTATGCCACTCAGCCCTTTATTTCACTTTTATGTTACTAAGTTGGAGTCGTTAACATGAAAACTTACTTTAGTTTAGCATTAGCCTGCATGATAAAACATGTATCCTGAACCATTTCAAAGTTAAGCCAATACATCCATGGTTAAACCTTGGTACTGTGTGAGTTCAGTGCGTCCAGTTTGCTTCTGCTCCAGGCACTTTAAACTTAAACTCCATGAGGTTTACATGAAAACGTATGCTACTGCTGTGTGATGTAACGTGTGTTGTAAATGAGTTGTGTGGTTTCAGCCCTGTAACCAAAGGATAACTGGAAAACTGACACTTATTCTCTCTCTTTCTAAATAATCTGATAGTTTAAAAAAAAAAGCATTGTTAGTATACAGGGAATCAATTGAATAAGGGAAGCATTTTAGCGTGTAACATGTAAACACAACAACAGACTGTGCTTGCATTTCTGTTGAAGGGAGGTGCTTATTGGCATTGTTTTTGTTTTTATTAATGTATGAGCGAGCCACTTTAATGAACTTAGCATATCCAGGCCTGTAACATGACATAGGGGGCAATATGGTGTTTTTTGATGTATCTATTGTTTTGGCCATTTGTTCTGTTTAGTTTTTAGAAATGTAAAGAAAAACAGTTTTTCATTGACTTTTGCCATTCCCGTATTTATTTCTTTGTTGCCCAGCGTGGCTTGGGTCAGAATGTAACTTTCTACATGATTAAAATATGTCAGGAGGCTCAGGAGACTATAATAGTCCAATGAGTTTACATGAATGTTAATAATGGAAAAAATAAAGCTATTACTGTAATCATAGGAGTTTTTGACGAAACCATACTGTAAGTGTGTTTTTGATCAGCACGTCCATCTACAAAGCTATGCATGTTTTTTTATGAAACACTGCTATGTTCCTGGTCTGTTATTGCCACCGTTTTGGGTGGATGTCTCTGTGACCTGTGTGTTTGTATAATACATGTGGACATCATTGGGGCTGATGGTGGAAATGTGAAGTTTGTGTTTCTGTATAATCCTCTTTGTACTGGGCCTCTTAACACTACAGTGGTCCTCTGGTCAATGTTTGCTACAAACATCATAGCCTTATTTTTAACAATCTATTAAACTCACTTTCATGCAGAGCCTTATGTCTTCCTGAGATTTATTTGTACATTCACATACTTTTACTCGCACGTTAACGACTCAATTTAAACTTTCTACACTACTACTCTTTATGGTTCATTATGTTGACCATCAGATGGCAGTGTTGTACAGAACATTTCTTCTGGGCATGTTGCCAACAACATAAAGAAATACTTTGCCACAAGATGGTGATCTTAGCTTATCTTTTGTGTGTCCTTTGCTTCTGGTATGTTGTAGTATTTCACATATCTCACATATATCTACACATAACTCACACAATCATAAATTTCCCATTTCCCCTTTGTGGCCTCACTAGGCAACTATTATAAAGAAAGTTGTATTTGCTGTTGCAGTGCTGGTTACCATAGCATCTAAAAAGCCACAGAGTAAATCTCCCTTAAAAGCATTATCAAAGGGTAAATCATAGAGAGTGGTTGTATTTTTGCCCTTGTATTTGCCGTATGTAAACAGTTTTTCCTCTTGTGTCCAGCATGTTTCTCCTCAGGGACCAGTCGCTCAGCATCAGCTCACATCATAATCATAAAATTACATCACAGAGCAGAGCCCACCCCTCATCCATCTCCCACCGCCTACACATGCCTCCCCTCCCTTCTCCCGAGGCGCCGTGCGTGGGCTGACGACAACACAACACAAAGAGCAGCCTGACGTCATGGAGGGGATTCTGAGACTGTACCACCACAGGCTTGTGCTGAATTCAGATCAGCGGCAAATGAAGGCATGTGCACTTCCTGTGGCGGAGTGCAGACTATATATGGAGAATGATTGCTTCCAACGAGAGTGCTGTGAATGCTGATGCTGTTATACTGACTTTGAGCTGGACTAGGTGCTGAGTGACAGGAGTAGATCCCACATAGTGTCAGCAGTTGCCCCCATTGTGTCCTTCATTGTTCTAGACATTAGAGGTCAATGGGAAACAAGCTTTGTTTTTGTTTTGTGGGGATTCAAAAATACACCTCTGTTTTATTTTTGCTAACACTGGGTTGTTTGTTTGTCTGGATGCAAGCATTGTAGTAAACAATGCGATCATCATTAGGAATAGACCACAACAGACAGAATTGAATTGCCTTTGGATGTATAGCAGCACAGTATGGCACTTTTTTGGATGAGCCTGTGTGGTCATTGTGAAATGTGAACATAGGCCTTGAGCACCAGAGCAATAGAGGCCCAGATCTACCACACCAGACAAGACCCAAGGTGTAGGCTGTGCAAAGGGCCC
>JAVQKC010188504.1:0-11704 GCA_036025475.1 Philypnodon macrostomus | reverse complement strand
GGCTAGAGGGTTATGGGGTTATGGGGTTAGGGGGGTTAGGGGGTTAGGGGTTTAGGGTTAGGGGGGCTAGGGGTTTATGGGGTTAGGGGGGTTAGGGGTTAGGGTTAGGGGATTAGGGTTAGGGGCTTATAGGGTTAGGGGGTTAGGGCTAGGGCGGTTAGGGTTAGGGGGTTAGGGTTAGGCTGTTAAAACCCAAGTTCTTTCACTGCATCTGATACGACTCTCTTGATAAGCTAACCTCTGCCACTAGAAGAAGAATGGGTCTTTGAATATCCACGACACTATTGCCCCGCTTTTGGATGCTTTTGTTCTGAGAGTTAGATGCGATTCTGTGCCATAATGTAAACTCCTGACTCTTGAGGTACATTTTCTGCATATTGTCTTTCAAACAGGCGTACACACATATGGCATATGTATATACCATTAGCATATCCTCACTGTGCTAACATAGACCATATGTGCAGCTAAAATATACAATGTGTTTCATGTGGCTGAGACAGAAAAGGGTTTGTCAGGACAAGGGATCTTGAATAAAGACTCAGTGGCCCTGTTTGATATTTCTGCTCGACCCTGTAGTGGCACAAGAGTGGTTTACTTTTGCAATGATGAAACAAGTGGCTGTCTGAACTAATGCTGTGGTTCTATTATCTCAAAGCAGTTACTGACCTCTAGCATCAACCCACAGATATTCCGCTCGGTGGATATTGTAATTGTGTGGGTGACATTATGGAATCACGTTCATCCGCATCTGCAGATCCTACGCGTGAATGAATTTCAAATTTTCTACACAGTTAAATCAAAGAAGACAAATAGATTCAATGCAATCACATGCAAACAATCGTGTTTAAGGCATGGTTTTCGCTGATATACACCTTGCTGTCCGGGACGCCAGCGTGGGCCTACTTCTTTCAGTGCATTCTCTGTCACTAAACATTCTTTTATGTGAAAAGCCCAGTAGTCACACAGTGGGGGTGGTGGTGGTAAACTCTCTATATAGCCACAGCCGCCCTGAAGCAGAATGAGACAATTGGCTGCCGTACTGAACCAACAGTTTTCAAAAAGCACATGTTAAACCTGTCTGGGAGACTGGAGAGGTTAAACCTGTGTAGAGGACATTATATTCTTTTGTGATTTTGTAATTGCAATTTCAATTTGATTACCATTAATTGTGCAGCCCAACCAGCCAACCACCAACATATTTATACACTCTGGCAATTTAGGTGAAGTGTCTTGCCAAAAAACCCAACAACAGTAAAAACAGGTTGGAACGAGTATCAAGCTGCCAACCTTTCATTATTCTTATTCCACTGACTGTGCTCACATGATTATCATTGACTAGAAGCATTTGTCTTGAGTACAGTACTTAATATGCCGCCCAGCTCTTCTTTATAGTCTGTCCTTGTAGGGAACACCCTCTTTATGACTCAGGACGAGATGTAAACCAGCCGTGTGTGCTTTGGTTTTCAGCTCACGCACACTGGCCTGGGCCTGAGCCTGGGCCTCGGCCTGGGCCTCCCCCGTCCTCTGCCTGCTCCCCATTGTCCTTCTCCTCCCCCAGAATCCAAGCCTTCCTGTCGTTTGCATTGTTTGTTTGATACAGACCATTTCTCGCCGCTTTGTCCTCGCCCGTTCCAGATGAGCTGAGATGGGTCCGTTTTCATTCGAGACTTGATCTGCTTCTCATCAAAATCCGCCAAGTGTTTTTGCACGGATGATTCTTCGACAGGCGTCATTCATCACTGCGTTAAAAGTGTGTTTATGTAACTGGGTTGGAGGAAAAATTAGAGTAAGATTTATAGCAGACATGTCCAAAGTGAGGCACAGAGGCCAAATGTGGCACAGAGAACGGATTCATCTGAAGCACCAATCATGAAATGTACCATTTGGCTTGCCAGGCTTTTTATTATTTAGTCTGAATTGTCAATCTGAATTCATGACAATGTCTTAGGTTTATATATGCTAACTCAAAACGCTGTGCAACCATTATCCATTTACTTGACAGTCACACACTGTCTATTAAAGTACTCTGGTATACACAGCTGCCCTGGAGAAGCCATACCACAGCATTTCTGGCCACAATAAACAGATAAAACACACTGAAAATGAAGTGTCTTGCCAGTGGATACAAAGGCAGAATGTCCTAGTTAGGGCCGTAATCAAACTGCCAACCTTCTGGTTATGGCACAACCACCATATATACCCATTTAAACCCCCAAGCCCAAATTTATCAGAAGAATATTTGTTACTCTAACATCAGAACAATCATCCAGAACCACACAGTCGACCGTTACAGGGGAATGTAGTCTCCAAAGACTAAAAACCTCATTTGGTTGATCTGCATTCTCTCAAAGAGCTCCTCGTCGCTTCAACAGAACTAATAACATGCACAAACTATCAGATCAAACTGTGGCTACTGTCAACACAAAACTGTAATGTGTAATCTGTAAACCTGTGAATGTGTGAACCTGTGTCTGTATGTACATGTGAATGAATGAGTAGTCGGTGGATGGGAACTAGTCTCTTGGTTAGTTGCTTTATAGAATTTGCTTCTATGTGGATGTTTTATTATTGGTATCATGTTCATTTACATCATTTCAGTATTGTTTGTATCATCTGCCTGTCCAAGGACTTTAGGTGGAAATGAGTCAAATAAATACGTTCAAATTCAATATATTGAAAGAAAATAAACACTAAAACAGTATACATTTCTTAGACCTTTGATGAAAAATGTACGTCTGATATTGGTTACATTTGGAACTATCCACAGTAAGTAAAAAAATTCCATTAATTTTAACTTTCCATATCTTTGCAGTTTTATATATAAAGAACATTTCATTGTTTATTAACAGCTTTCAGAATTCCTGTAAATAAAGTGGATTTCACATAAAAGAATAAAGACAACCATCAGTCAGGAAGGACTGTCAGCCCTTGGACCCTCTCAAATCTGGCTCTCTGTAAGACGTTTGAGGCCTGATTTATGTCCTATTGCTTTGAGGATTTATAGTGGCATTTGGTGTCTGCTCGCCGTAGGTGTCCGGACAATGCTGGCATCTCTCACTGAGTAACATTGTGTTCTGTGTTGGAATGTCTGCGCAGACCAACAGTAAGACTAGATAGATGCATCGTATTTAACGCTCCTCCAGGGAAGTTAGCTCAGCTCTTCAGTTGCAACATTTCTGTCATTTTATCAATACGTAAGATGAGTTATAAAAGTACTCTGGAAATTATCTGACATCAGGCTGTTAAACCCAAATCAACAAACGAACTTGAGGCGGAATGAGCGAGGGCTAATAACCATCACGAAATATCCCCAACTCTAGCACTTAACTTCAACAACCAGGCTACCATTGAGTGTATACATGTCTGTCACTGTGTCTATATGTGGCTAGTCCTGCTTCTGAATCCACCATTTTGGATTTACAGGAGAATAAAGATCTAAACAGAAGAGAACCTCATGACCAAACAAGTCAGTTAATCAAGATTTAAGCCTTATTCATGTGTACAGTAGTTAGCATTAGCCCTCAGTCATGAGATGGCAGTTGAAATTGCCACCACAGCTGTTACCATGGCCACTCTAATGTCACACACCTTTGCTTGTGTGTGTGTGTGTGTGTGTGTGTGTGTGTGCGTGCATGTTCTATTTTTGTTTCTTTTTTGCCATCTGTGTTGTAGTTCATATTTGCCTTTTCAAAACCATATCATAACCAAAAATATAACACTTTTCTCAACACTCAAGACAATTACATTATTTATTCACTCCTCAATCTTGCAGCCACTGGGTGAAGTATTGTACATATGTAGCCCCAGCTGCCCTGGGGCGCATTGACAGAGGTGTGGCAGCCAGTCTGCGTGATTCAAACCGGCGAACGCTTACCCACTGCGCCACTGCCGCCCTATAATGTAAAATATTATTGTACAGTACCCAGCTGCTCATGAGTGTTCCCACGGCGTTGGAGATTCGGTTAGCCCTAAGAGTTCTACGTTTAACTGATTACTCATTTACCTGCTCTCTGAGGTCTGCCGGCCATCTGTCTCGCCGTGTGTGGAAATACTAGGACGATTGGACGGTTGTTCTTCTAAAGCCGTAGAGGAGCTTCTTGCAGTACTCCAAGCCCACGCTGGTCTCACATGTGGAGTCTATTTGTCAGATGGACAGACTTGGAGTCGGAGGGAAGAGGGAATTCCTTCTTCTCCACGCGCTCGGAGCTGCACATGTGCTCAGCAGCTGCTACACAACCATGGGTGTACAGTATTAGGGAGCTGGATGAAGCACACAGCCTTGTTGGCAATACTACTAGTGAGAAATGGGGGATTTGCAATTAAAAAAAGTAATTCAATATCGCTTTAGTAGGTAGTAAATATTTAGATGACTTCCTGTAAATACATTCAGTAGAAATATGTTACAGAAAATTACCTACACTTAGTCAAATGCAAACGATAGAAATTGTGAATTATTTAATACAATTTCTTCTTTTATTGTTTATTTATTCATACATTAATGTGTTTATTTATTTGTTTGTTTATTAATTTATTCAATCATTTATTTATGTTTGTTGTTATTTTTGTTAATGTGTTGTTTACATTATTTAATTACTTCAGGAAAACAATATACAAACACAAACTAAACTAATCTAAAACATAATTTCAGTATACTTTACACCATTCAACCATTTTACCAGATATGCCTTTGGGCTTGACACATTGACAGAATAAAGTCACAGCAAACACTTTCCACTTTCCAACTGAGTGAAGTCCTTCTAAGGCTCTGTAGACTCCTGAGGCTGTGCTGTGTCGCCTCAAGGTTAGGATGCACACTATGGTTCTCTGATGGTTCTCTTTTATGTTCTACGCGCCCGACGTGGCCCGGGCCTCTGAAGGTTGAGGTCATTAATGTGACACAACACATGGACTGGAGTTTAGCGGCTTTTCGATAGTAAGTTTGTTTTAGTAAATCACCAATACCATAGTTCTTACTACACCACAGCCTTTCCATACACCTTACAGTACATTTCATAAATAAAACTACACATAACTGACATGGGGGCACAGTGTCAGAGTGATTAGTGCACTCCTCAGCAAGAAGGTTCAGGAGACTTGATTACGTGTATGTAAAACACAGTGTATAATTGGCTAGATATTTTGCCCTTGCAGAGTATGCCGTATCGTTAATGAACATTGTAGTAACATGTATTTTCCTGTGTGTGTATTGCAGTATGTTGGAGTACTCACTGAACCTGCAGAACGTCAGTCTGTCAGCGGTCAGGACGGTCCGAGTACTGCGGCCTCTCAGGGCCATCAACAGAGTGCCAAGTAAGTGACAAAAATACAATCCCTTGAGTTAAATAAATCTGGGAAAATAAGTAACTTTAGCTCAGATGACACCAGTCGTAACAGTGTGTTTACCAGTTATTAACATCATCCATCATCTTCCACTTATTCTTGGGAAGAGTCACCCATCAAAGCCACTATGGGCCTTCAATTTGGTATTTAACTGAATATAAAGTCTTTATATTATTATTTTATATAGTATTTTAGATCAATTGGTTCAGATAATACTCCACATTCATTCACATACATTCAGGCCGTTTTAAGGTCTAGTTCTAGTTTGCGCGTGCTGTTTATTAGGATCATGGCTTGGATGATGTTTTCCAGTCTGTTCCATGTTAAATGTGTGTTGAGTGGTACATCTGTATACAGTACATCGTTGTGTTTTGTCTTGTTCACACAGCAGCAGATTTATGCACGATTTTCATAATAAAAACTTTCACACGTGAAAGTCCGTCCGTCATCCTCCGCTGGCCCTTCTCTTTCCTAAAATAAAACATGTCTCCACTGTAAAAAGTAATATTAGTTAAAAAATAAATCAAAAAATCTGGTTTTGAGTCGGCAATCACCACTTTGCATCATTAGCGGACATTTTGTGAGCTTTAAAGAATTGTGATGCTCTTGAAAAGCTAGAAAATTAACTCAATGTAAACAAAAAATAAATTTTGAATTCAGAATATTTATCTTGATTGAGTTTAGATTGATTTCCTTTTAGGCCTGGATTATTTGATTACTTTCAATATATTTCTGACTGGTTTCAACATTTTATCTTATATCAACAAAATGATGGCGGATAATTTAGCTTGAACACAGGAAGAATAATATTAAAAACCAGTCAGAATCAATAATCTATGCCGAATCTAAACACTGTACATACTTTCACACGTGTTGACTGTTCCCTTCTTCCTGCCCTGGCTCTTCTCTCTCTAAATACAGTTTTTTCATGAGTCTCCATTAGTGTTTAATCAGCGCAAATTGGATTTCCACTGCTCACATTAATGCCTGTGTAAATGATGAGCATTCTCTCCTCAGCCAGTGGTCCACTTCAGTTTTACAATCCCCCCAATACATGGCACTGAACTAACATCTTAATTGTGCCATTAGTTCTCCATCAGTATTATCCAGTATTAATCTCAATACAGATAAAATTGAGTTTGCAAAGTTTGAAAGATTCCTAAGTAAAGTATTTTATTTCCTCGTTGACACACAACGACGACGCCTGTCCATGAAATGTGTATATTCATTAAGCGTTAGTGGTGGTAGATGATATTGTAGAATTGTAAGTAAAAAAAATATATCATTTTTCTACGACATCCTGGTTTGGTAAAATAATCTAGCTTTTTAATTAGCATTTAAATAAATTAACTAAAACACAATTTAATAATAAATGCATTTTAAGATGTCTTATTCCCTCTAAGGCTCTCTCTCCCCCTGTTGACCACACCCTCTTCTGCATGTTCTCCTTGTGTTACTATGAGTATTGGCTTAGTAAGTATTATTTTACTTCCCTAGTCCCTCCCCTGGCCTCAACAACAACATCAAATCTGAGGTCGTGAGATACCGCTTTGACCAATAGTAGTCGAGTTTTCTTTAGTCCCTCCCCTGGCCAGACTACAGACGTCCTACTTTATTTCATAGAACAGTATCTGAGAGTCATTAAGCTCTCCTAGCCCTTGTCTAATACATTGTTAGGGTCTTTCACTGCGGATATATTTTCCCAATACACACCAATCCACTCATTATCCGCCCCCTCCATTGCTCTTCCTCTCGACCGATAGCATCATTAAAGGCTACATCATTTGGCCTGGTTCAAGCCCGGAGGGGAACTGTCACTGTTGTAGAAGCAGGGGTGTTTATCTGAATGAAACCCTAATCGAGTTTTACTGAGAAGCTATCTGCATTGATCACGACGCTGGGTGCTATGATAAACACACAAACTACATCTGAATCTCTGGAGTCTGCATGTCCTCACCATCTCAACATTGGTTCTCTTCGGGCATTCAAAGACATGCCATTGTCGTGAGAATTGATGCCTCAGTGTTGTCTGTCAGGGTATGTCCGCGTGTCAGCCTGGCAACTAACTGTGTGTACTCTGCTCAAGGCCCATAGTTGCTGGGACAGACATCAGTAACTCACAACACCTAACATTACCAGAAACGAATAAATAAAAATCCAGATTGGCAATCCTGCAGTCTCAGTACTACAGCTACTCATAGCAAACAGATTAGAGTTTCAATATTGCTGCCTCTTGAGTTGGCTCTAAAAATGCACAAAGAAGTGTTTTACATAAAGCTTATCTCGTCAGAATTGTCAGTTGCTGTAACCACACAGGACGTTGATAGAAAATGGGTTGCGTTGGAGAATTAGCAGCTGACTGTGCAGTTGTGGCTTCAAAGCATCTCAGTGCCATAGCGTTTACATTGTGATACCTTAAATGCCCCCGCTCAGTTTGCATTGGTTTTGTACTGAGAGGAAGTGGCACATTTATTCTTCAGAAGATTTTTTATTTTTATTTAACCACAGTCATTATAAAAAGAACAATTGTGTTTTAGTTAGCTTAACTAACGATAGCACTGATCACGTGTTAGCAATTAGCTTGTGTATATGATTTAAATGTTTTAGCAATAGTCTGAAGGTTTAGGGTTAAAAGTGTTCTATGATCTAAAGCCTACCATTTGAGAAGACTATTATTCCCACAAAGTCTGATTTGATGTTACTGTACAGGGGCCAGGGCAGAGACTAAAGTCAAATAATAACTATGGCGTAGGACCTACGTTACATCATAGAACAGAGTCAGATTTAAAGGCTGTTTTTTTATTATTATTGGGAACATCCAGACTACAGCTTATATAATATATTTTTGTCTTTGAGTGTTCATGTATTTGAACCTGAACTTGTGATATGTGTTGGGGGGTGTTCCTGTTCTATAGTGGCAAGTATTCAAAAATGATCCAAGGAAGGATCAGTGACAGGGAGCTAAGCTAAAGCCCATGTGCTCCAATAGTTCTCCAAAGTAATGCTTGGTTGTGATTCTGATTGTTACCATGGAAGCTGTACAATGTTAGATGCCTACTGGTAATTTGCCCCAAAATGTAGATCCCTAGTTTCCATGTGATCAGTTTCGTCGTATGTTTATCAAACTGATCATTTTAACTTCAAACACAACTCCCGAGCTAATCTTGAATGGCGCTCACATGCCGTCATCAGTCTAAATGAAGACGTCGTTCTTGGACTTGGACACTGACTGATGCAGAGACAAATACATCACAGACATCTCCTCCCTCCACCTGATTGGCTAGTACCCTCACGTCCAGCCGCAGCCTGTTGGGATACTTGGCTTATCATTGTCTGAATCAAAGAACTCATGAAATCTTGGTGTTGGGCTGGAGCTTTAAGTGAGCAGCTGGTTCAAGGGTGGCAGATTTGTCTGTCAGTCTGTCCCAGGGCAACTGTGGCTTGAAAAATCTTACCACCACCATATCTTCTTTTTTTTTTTGAAGTTATGAACACTTTTCTGGTGTACACGAATGTTACAGCATGATTCTAATGAGTCTTTAGAATTGCTGGATGAAGTGAAGAGCGATGACTATGCTCACCCATTCAAAGGTGATTACTCTCCATCAACACTGTCCATGCTGACATAATGCCGTAGACTTACAAATGATCCGTAGAGAAAAGCAGCCTTCCCTCAGAGCTATTGGATCTTCATTAAAGTCCCCACTGATTGATAAGCCCGAGGTGGGTTTCAATCGCCAATTATCACGGCAACAGCATCCCAGAATAACCCAGCCTTACTCCCCATAGGATCTTATCAACGTGCCCCATAGAAATCCAATACACAAGTGAAACACTCCTTCCTTTTACATTCAATCCCATACAGCCTGAAGACAACAACATGGATATAGCTCCCATTAAATAATTACATGAAAAAAATCCTGAGCCATAGCTTACTGTATGTCACTGTTGTGGAGATCTTAAACAGTCATAGGACCTGACCTCATATAGACTTTTTAGCAAAAATTATGTTTGGGTCAGGCTAGATTTGGACAATGCACCATGAAGTTTGCAAAGTTTTCTGTCAAATTGTAATTCATCCTGGAGAGACTCACAAGAAACAAATGGGCATTAGAGATGATTTATTGAGCGTGATAAATACACATTTGGCATGTACATGAGATATATGGCTGAACATGTATGAGTATAAAGGCTTCCCCCAGTGCCTAGACACCGATGGTGGCTTGAGAAGACCAGGCCAAGAGAGTAGAAGTTGAGAGGCAGAAGGGATGATGCAGATGAGTGGTTCAGGTGGTGATGGGGTCAAGTGGTGATGGGGTGGAGGAGGGTCACGGCATAATCTGGGAAGCCGGAGATGCGGTTGCTTGGATATGGCTGAGCGGAGATATGCTGAGGTAGAGGCGTGGCTGGAGGAGAGCAGGGAGGAGCTCCAGGTGATCGGTAGAGGGCCGGCGTCAATGCCAGGATTTACACATGTGCTTCATTCCTCCAAAGTGCAAATGTAATACGGAAAATTGTGAAATCATATTATGTTTGCTTTTATGCTTTTATTAATTCCCAAACTAGTGTATATTCGATTTTCCCAAAATTAAATTATAGAAATAATCTGTTCATTCCAATAGAATAATGATGTGGATTTATCATCCTTCATAACATCAGGCTCCCAGTAGGCTGCAATACACCTGGGATCCTGATACCAAAGATAGATTCTCTCAACCTTCTTCTCTCCGTTCAAATTCATTTTACCCAGACCTCCAGCCATGAGTGTCAGCCTGAAACTCCTTTGATCACGGGGCGTCCTGCTGAAGTGGAGAATCCCCAGATATCCACGCATCTCGCTTCACCCTCGTGCATTTTGTCAACGGGACCTGACTTCAAGCTGTGCTAATGGCTGCCTCTGATATGGAGATGAAGTCTGTCACGATCATGAATGAAACACCCAACCAACATGGGTGTGGTGCAGCGACGTGTGGCATTGGCCCTCTCTCGCAATGGCATAGCGCTCAGAATTTGGGGATCAACTAGTTCCGGGATAAATGCTGTCATGGAGAATTAGTAGTTCAAGGGTAAATGCTCTATCCACTGAGCCATTAAGGTTTCATATTGTGGTCCCAACAGTTATACAAATGTAATAATTTTGTCTTTTACTGACCCCTTGTAGCTAGGGTATATCACGAGGGGGAGGTATCGGGACTCAATTGAAACACACAACGAGTCAGCCCACTTAATATTCTTTATTCAGGTGAACAACAGAGTCTCAAAAAAGGCAACAAACATCCACTAAACAGGCTTGTAACAAACAAAAGCACTTTAAACTGTGCAATCTATGAGCAATCTAATCTGACGATGGTACAGAATGTACCAATGTAAAAACACCAAAAAACACTAGACATTCTTGAAAATTTACTACATTTTATGATTATTTTTGATTTGCCTACATATATTTTGGATGACCAGTAAAAGCACAGTTGCTGTAATACAAGGAAACATGCTTCCCACTAACTGAATGACCTAGAAATTGAACCCACAACCTCCTTACACTGCTTGCTCTGTTCATCTTAACACTCATCTTTGTCAAACATTCGACTCATCATTTTGCCACAGCTGCCCAGGGACAGACTTCCCTTTGTACCTTCCAATTACTGGACAACCTGCCACCTACCACCTGAGGCACTGTTACTTGCCCAAAGGGTTGCATATGTTCGCCTGACAATAGAACATTTCGTTGTCATATTTATTAGCATTTATACGAACTTTAACTTTTTGCACTTTGGCTGTGTTGTATAAGCCAAAGTAGCGGGAGACCGGATTGTTTGAGCAGTAGCCCTTTGAAATACACAGCATGCCTTGTGTACAAATGCCAGTAAACAGATGAGCGCACCAAACTGAGCTTGTTAAAGGCGACCCTGGCCTAATGAGATCACTTTTCACCATCTGCAAGCTCAAACTGCGGCTAAACTCGGGGCTGTGCTGAAGGCCAAGTAAACAGCAGAGAATCTACAGTACCAGTCATGTGTAAGTGATTCATGTGTGTGCACCGCTGTGATGACGACAATCTGAGGTCGTTAGGGTGACCTTACAAATACAGGCAGATGGTGAAAGTTGCTTTATAATATGTTATGCTAATAAACAAAGTTACAACCATGTCAATACTGTTAGTGACAATTCACATTAGGCGGCGGGAAGGTTGATAGTTCGATTCTATGCTCAAGTCATACTGCTGTGCCTATGTATATAATAATATTTAATAATAATTCATCAATTTTATATAGCGCTTTTCACAACTACTCAAAGACGCTTTACATATTTGTATTATTCATTCACTCCACGGTCACACCTGATGATGGTAAGCTACTTATGTAGC
>JAVQKC010188503.1:0-19397 GCA_036025475.1 Philypnodon macrostomus | reverse complement strand
GGCCATAATATAATAGAGTCCCATAGGAGTCATAAAGATGGAGGCACTATTGAGGCATTATTTATTTGACCTCTGTAATTTGCATATGTACATTAAATATACACTAGCCCAGATCACTGCGCCAAAATCCATGAGATTTTGTTAATTTATGTCTTAATTAAAGTGTTCCAGGGCATTAATTTGTTAATTAATCAAATATTATTCATTGTAGAAGTACCAAAATCAATATAATTCAGCATCTTCATATGTAAGAGTCTACAAAAGTTGAAAAAGATCCCGGCAAAAACTTTGTCAGTTATTGCGTTCAGAGCTTTAGGTTAGTAATTAATTACTCAATTAATATTCATTATAGAAGTGCCTAAATCAATCCAGTTTGGAATTTTTATGATGTGTAATCTGTCAATTTGTTTGTTCACACATAGGATCTGTGGAATACGGACTAACGTGATTCCATAATATCGCTGAAACTCTTGTTTCTCATGTTTTTGAATGACATGTTTTTGTCAATGAAGATGTAAACAATAAACCTGACAGCATGTATTCAAGACGTACTGACGCAGACATATGACAATATTTACGCTGAGAAAGTCTACAAAAACATTTTGCAAACCCAGCACCACATTAGTATTCTCGGTGTAATGTAGAGGATGATGATTTAGTTTTTTGTTTTTTAATTATCTCTCTATACAGAATGTCCCGTACAGCCCAGTGTGTTTTTTATCCTCCTTAAATGGACTGTGTGGAGTGTCCACAAGGTTCAAATAATGATCAACCAGAAGAAAAAGTTATATCATTTTCTTTAAAAGACAGCCCTAATATGCATTTAAACTGAAATTGCACACTTTAGTCCTCACACAGCTTTCATGAGGAAGATAATATTAAAAAATAATGCCTAATCTGTCTACTTTACACTATATACTGTTTATGTCTTATTTGGTCAGAAAAAGAAACCAATTTGTTCTGAAAACTCCACACCATGTTGGTGTTGAGCAAAGTCAGACCCAGGGCTAGATGACTTCACATTGTATTGCTAATCTTAGTAGACTATGTAATAGTTTATAGTTTATCCTAGTCTAGTGGCAGGAGTTTAGAAGCTATGTGACAATTAGCGCTGGAGAAGGACTGTACAAAGTAGACTATAAATACAATTATACAATTGCAATAGAGAAGTAATAATAATAATAATAATAATAATAATGATAATAATAAATCATTTTGATATTTCACCATGGGATGTATAGCCTACATTTTATAGATAAATTCCAAACTAGCAAAGACTACATTATTTCTGTTTTTGTTATACCTTGTTGGACAGATGCACTTAGGAGCATGTGAATTGTTGAAGTCAGGTCAGGGTTTACACGTGAGAGCTAAGCTTCATTAGCTAACTGTGCAAACTATCTGACCAATGGTACTCAGTGGCGTCTTAATATAGTACTGTCCTCATTGGTAGATGCTATTTATGTCTATTTAAACCAGTCAGTGGATGTGTCATTACAGCTATATTATGCTCTATAATCTCTATACCATATACATTTGAAAATAAAAAAACAATACACTCAATGTGACAGAGTCTGTGCATATAAGCATTCTAATAATAATAATGCACTTTTCTCAACACTCGAAGACAGTCTCACTTAACTACGGTACTGTTAATGTCCAGCCTCCTATGATGGATTATGGAGTTAAAATAAACTCAACTGAAAATGAAATGTAAAAAGTAGAACATTAAAAGTAACTTTGAGTTTCTGTTACTCTTTCACACCTGCTCTTGTCTTAATGGAGAAGTGCTAACATCTCTCATCAAGGCAATATGAAAGTTTGACACAATACTCCTGATAATGGTTCCTCTAAAATTCTGCTTAATACATTTATTGTGAATCTAGTAGTGAGTGTCTATACCTGATATAAATGTACTTGGCACAAAGGTGTTTGGTTAGAGGAGTAGTTTGTATGTGTTTGAGCCACAGTTTCTATCTTAAGAACAGTAGGCTCTGTACTTAAAGCCTGGAAGGGCTAAAGGTGTTGCATAATTGTGAGCTCACCTTCCCAGTACATTGTACATGTCTGAAGGCTTACCTAGTATGTTATTACAAAATAACAGTAAACAGGATCATATTCAGACTTAATCAAATTCTGTTGATTCTGATTCTGTTGATTCTGATTCTGTTGATTTTGATTCTGTTGATTCTGAAGACATCTTATTTAAACCTGCACCTTTGTATTTTTCTTTTTTATTGTACTTTTTATTATATGTTTATTATATTGTCACTTATGTCTTTTTTGCAAATACTTTTTTACCATGTACTATTATTGCATGTTATTAGTACTTCATGAGTATCTTAGCGAGTCTAACGGTTCTTCCGATCCAAAGCATTTCATTGCATTTTTGTGTTGAATGGGCATATGACAAGTAAACTGAAACCTGAAACCTATAAAAAAATTCACCTAGTGAAAATATGACATTATTGTTTTTTGTCATCATTCATTTTATATAAAAACAAAGACACCTAAGTATTAGTTGTGGTTAACATAATAGTTATTACTTATTTTATACTTATAACATATTGCAGGGTAGCATGTATGCCCTACGAACTGAAAATTCTAGGCTGATACCGATACCAATATTTGATTTACCAGTTTGGCCGATACTGATTCTCTTATAGTATTTTCTAAACATGTTTTGGCTATGTTTACTGTTAATTAATAACATGTAGTAAAAATTATATAGTGACACTTTTCCAATTGGCTTTTCTTTCTGTTTTCGAAACCTAAATATTACAAGTTATTGAACAGGTTAACATCAGCCATCTGAATAAGTCAATACCGAGATGTGCATCCCTAATATGTTGTGTCCATAGTATGTAGTAAAGGTAATAACGATAGTACCCTTCAGTTTTAATAGTTAAACATAGTAGTTAAAAGTATACTCGTGCCAGATATCTTCTCATTCATATCTTCTCCTGTTACTGTGACTGACAAAATGCTTTCATTACCGCCCGTACAAAACGTGAGAGACAAAGCGACTGGCGTAGTAGACTCACTTTGGCTGTGAAGAAATGCTTGAGACAGTTAACCTTCTAAGCTTGGAGTGGGGACAAACCGCAAGGGGCAGCTGATGGCAGAACATACAGTGGGCCTGTGGAGTGACCCATCTGTGCCTTGTATTAAACCAGGCTCTCACCCCAGGGTCTGCGCTGCCACGCTGGGTAATAGCTCCACTGACATAGGCCTAGTCCTGAGGGGGGCAACCGGGCACCGACTGGGAGCGCAATGGCAGCTTGGTTAACATGTCAACACTGTAGGAAATGTGCAAAATAGCATGTAATACACACATCGGCAAGAATGCATGATTTAAATGTTAAAGTGACCATACAGTTTCTCTGATACTACCTTTGATGGCCTATTTTTTTCTAGATTCCGTCCTAATTTGATGTCAATTATTTTTCAATTCCAAAAAATTAGGTGGTCCGTGTTGATTTGAGTGTGCTTTCCGTGATGGAAGGCTAACCATACAACATTTTTTAATGAAGAAAAGATACAATACAATAAATTAATACACACAAAAATGTACAAAATCATACAATCAAATCTAAGTGTAGTATTTAGGGACAATGTGGGACAATGTGGGACAATGTGGGACAATGTGGGACAATTAATTAATCACTGACTGTAGATAAATAAAACGCTCGAGAGGTCAAATGTGGGACACAGGCTTCGTTTATGGGACATGTTTCTGGTGTTGAAAATGCTGTACAATCCAATGTGAAGTGGGACATCCCGTCAGCCAAATCAGAAAAGAAGATGCACTCAAAATATAACTGGCATTCCATAAAAGCCACAAGATTTTCGGGAAACTGTTATTATATATTTATTTACAACAGTTGTGCCCCTTATTGGAACGTCTTAACATGTGCATCACAATAACGGTATATGCGGTTTAAAAGATTTTCACAAATGCAGGATAAAAACAGATTGCTGTATTACTAAGAACTCTCCACCCTGAACCACACACCACTGATGTTA
Source organism: Philypnodon macrostomus (assembly GCA_036025475.1). NCBI lineage: Eukaryota > Metazoa > Chordata > Actinopteri > Gobiiformes > Eleotridae > Philypnodon > Philypnodon macrostomus. Next base: position 15,371 of record JAVQKC010188503.1, on the reverse strand, counting down.
TTTCCCCTTTGTTCACATTTCAAGACATTGTTCGGTGTTTATATCCTGTTGTGTTTGTCCAGGTGTGCGTGCGTGTGTGCGTGCGTGCGCCTCTGTTCAAGGGTCAAAGCCGGAGCAGCAGTAGTGTGTCATCATCATGTTTGTTCTCAAAGTATATTTTGTGACATAATGATAAACGGACAGACGTCGAAATGAAATCAACCACTGGACGGAAAGGGTACGTTTCTTAATTAGATTTGATGTGTAGTTTACCAAAGAGGGGGAAATAAACATAAAGCAAATTCTATTAGAAGTGAATAGGATTTGTGCAAGTCTTATGCACATGTCCATAAAAGCGCATGTTCATCTAATAACATGACTATATTGTTTGCATAAATTCTGAATTTCTCATACATATTCTCATTTCTCCTATACTTACTGTCTCTATATATCTCCCCTAATAATTTGGACTTCTTTGATGGCTGTGTGACCATAAACTACCTAATAAAAATAACTGAAGAAGATATGAATATGGGAAATTTGACTATACACATATTTTTCATCATTATAATTATGACAGTTATCGATGAGTTTAGCAGTCAGACCAGAACACAACATCACGCTTGGCTTATATAAAACATGGCTCTATCTATACAGAAATACACGCACAATGATCTGTCTGCTGTCCACATGATCCCAGTGGTAACTTAACCCTGGGTTGGATTTGAACTCTTTGCCCCGACCCCCAATCAATAACCCCCCATGACATTGACCTGTTTTACGCGTACTACCCGCACTGACCAATAGAGGTCGCAGCCTGGTAGCAACAAGCAAACCCAGCATTGTAGCACCTCGATGGATTCGAACGCTCCCATATGACAAAGCCTCACCATGCCTGGAAACCTGGGAACCGGAGCACGGACCGTTTAGAGAAGAGCGGACCTTGCGCATCTTTTACCTTCAACAAAACGTGCGTACGTCTTGACGCACAACTTCAGCGTGCGTCCTCCTACAGACTTACTAACAAACTTACTAAAAGCTATCCCTGTTCCCTGCTTCTAATTGAACTTTTGTATGGATGTTCAAACCCGAGCATCACCGCGCAGACTATAGCTTGGCGTGAGCTCTGGACGCGGGGACATACTTTTTTTTTTTGTTTACGCTACTTTACTTGATACAGTCGGGAAACGTGAGCGCACCGACAGAGAAAGAGAGACAGTGTCGTTGAACCGGAGGAGGAGAGAGAGAAGCAGAGCGCAGGTTTTGGTGCTTTCATGCCGTCAGTCTCGCGGACCCTGAGATGGACGTCAGGTTTTATCCAGCTCCCCCTTCAAGCGTGGGTTCGTGCACGTTACCGACAGACTCCACTTTGGACTATTACCACTCCAGCAAGGTAAATGCACCTCGCTTCTACTTTACGAGCGAGCTGTTGTGGGATTGTGATGGGGTTGAAATTCTGACCCGTGTGATCGGAGCTGTGTAGGTTGACAGTGCTGTACTTTTAGATCCCTTGAGAGGAATAGTGAGAACCGGGCAGATTGTTAGTTTCTTTTCAATGCGCGCTTAACAGCAAACTAACTCTTCCGAGAATATGACCGCACCTGTTCTATGTGGCGCGCTTAGCTTAATTAAAATAAGTTAATGAGGAGAAACTGAGATGAGAATTGCTGAAGCTGTGCCCTTCGCTGAGCAATGAGCGCCAATGCATTAGTCGTAAAAGAGGTGCTCTTTCTGACCTATTGAGAAGCTATATGGGCAAAAGCGCCACACTTGGGTCAATCAGTGCATTTAAGAGTAATGAGAATTCAAGTTAATTTTGCAATGACAGCATTTTTTTTTTTATCTATAGGGATACTTCTTAGTATCCATGATGGGGTTTTATTGATTCTTTCTAATAATGAACTGAATATGAATTGCTTGTCTCCTGCACCACCCTCAGTCAAAATCAAACATGCATTTTGGGATCATTAAATTGGCTTCTTCATTTATGTAATTGTCAATGCTTGATGTAGAGCTTTACCTAATGACTTTTTGCACCGTGGCACTATTGACAATCTAAAAAGCATTTTTCATTAGACAAATTACCTGTCAACCTTCTGAAGCCTAATCATAACCCAAATGCTGGTTTATCAGTCACTACAGGCGGGAGGCACAAAGTGTTAAACATGCAGCCTTTCAAATGGTTTGCTTGCCGTAGCACCTGGAGGGATGCCAGCGGGCTGCTAACATTTGCTGATGACAAAGTGAAACAGTATAGCTCGGTACAATATTTGAATTGTTAATCCCCAGTGTTCATATACACAGTGAGTGAGCAGGGTACATGATACAATTATTGACTGCTCCTCTAAAGTGACCGCATGTCTGACAAAACTGCTACGAACTTAGTAAAAGTGTCAAGTATTAACTCCAATATTTAGACTTGAATAGCTTGGTAACCTGTGTGGTCATGTGTATGTGCTCTGGTATATGTTAACGAACGCACAAGCGGTAGTCCACACAGTAGCAGCAGAGCCCAGTTCAAGATCAGATTAAGACCTATGTTTCATACTGATATCCTTGGTATTCTTATTTATGTGGTATTGTTTGGCAGGACATCAAATTCAGGGGGGCAGCGGTTACTAACCCCCCCATCCTGAAAGGTGCCCCTGTTCTTGCAAATATTCTCTAATCTGCATTGCCTGATTATAAAATGGTATGATCAAATTCTATCTATTCCCCTATCGTTGTTCAGGGTAATTTTGTTTTGAAACCAGTTATGTTGCTGTTGCTTGTGTTTGGAGGAATGCCTGATAAAGCTATTGATGAATTTTCTTCCTCACCGAATTGAATATAACATCTGTGAGTGGCCCTTGGTTGCACTAGTCTCACAGCTGCACTATTTTGTTCTACACACCGGGTTTGTGTTTCAAAGACAACGTCACATAATATTATCATTATCAAAGTAATGACTTTCTTAATGTGATGTAAAACCACGCATTATTGGCTTCACTGCTGTAGCCACCACACACAACTGGTGAGTAATGAGCCAGAAGCAATATATGACGTTTTGGCAATAGTTCATCTTTATGACAGTCTCATTTCTGGAGCTGGATGAGGTTCCTGGTCGGGTTTTGACCCCGTTGGAGTTATTTAGTGTTTACGGTACCGCTGCGGTTCATATGGCCTGCAGGTGTGGACTACAAAGTATAGATTGTATATAATAGAATGTGTATAAGTCGTTCAAAAAAGACCCACTTTAATTTATTTTAGCTGGTTTTGGTAATTGGATTTAATACATCTGGTGTAGGCAAACAAGAGAATAATCAAAGCTACTAAGATCAACAATAGATCAAGTTTTGGCAAATCACTTCTTTTAGCCACAAGGGGTCAGTAAAAGAACAAATCTTTATTAGTAGTTAATTATTACCTCTGCCAAGGAGGTAGAGTTTGTCCGTCTGTCCGTCTGTTAGTAACTTTACGCAAAAACTACTGGACGGATTTGGATGGCATTTTCGGGGAAGTTCAGGAATGACACAAGGAACAATGTATTAGATTTTGGGCTCATCTGGAGCCAGGAGTTTTTTTTTTAAAGTATGATATCTGTTAGCGACTTTACTCAAAAATACTGCACCGAGTTGGATGACAGAAATCAAATTACACAAAGACCAGTTGATTACATTTTGGGAGTAATCTGTGGAAATGAGCTGCCTTGGCGGAGGTCTGCGCTCTCCGTGGTTTCTAGTTTGCTGTTGTGTCACATATGTAGGAGCTTTGTGGCTCAATGGATAGATCATTTATCCCTGAACTAAAAGATTTTTTCTTGTCTGAGTCCAGGTCTGGGAACTAGGTCTTTACCATTGCACTATATGGCAAATGCCTTGGTGAAGGTCTGCACTCTTTAGCTGCTTCTAGTTCTCTTTTATCGTCTATAAGTGCCTTACCTTGCCATATACACCACACTACTGTAAACCAATTAGGCTGTGGGACTGTGGGACTTTTTGTATTATGCACTCATACACATTCTAAATAGTTTTGTATGACTGTACAGTGGTGTATTTATAGACATAACTCATTTTGTAGAGGATACAGACTATTAATGGTCCCCACAATCTCACAGTGACCTCCTCTAGGGTGTTGATCATTTACTCTTAAAACAGGCACATCGTATAAATAGCCAGTGTGATTATGCCTTACTGTACATCATAATAAACACATTCATCAGGAAGTGAGCGTTTACTAAGTGGGACAGTACGTATATATACAAGCTCCCTCTGCTTCCTGTTTCATTTCATTCATTTCTTGCTTTGAGAGAATGAATAATGTCCCTTGATGGAGCCCGTACGTGCACCCGGATGTATTGTCTGCCGCTGGAAGGGGTTAATAATTAAGGAACGTAAAGAATGTGTAAGGTGAAACTGGATGGAGCTGATTGGCTACATTCGGGCCGGTGATTGACGGGTGCCTGTTTGCCGTATGGATCACACCGGCAGCAGACGTCAATAGTAAACATCTATGAATGTACTTAACCTTTCTGAAACCCCGGCAAATGAATGATACAATTGGACAGAAGTGTAAAGGACTCACTGTGTTTTTTAAGTTTCTTTTTTGTTTTTCTTGTTCACTTGATTTTAAGGGTGAGGGTTCTTTAAGGGCTGCAGCAAATTAAAAGTGGAATGCATGTTGACTATTACTATTTCTATTATTTATGCTCTCTTTGGTATGAGTGGAAATGTACTGTTTATGTAATGACATACAAGTATACAGTCAGCAGTCAGGAACATTTACATTTGGTTTCACTGAAGTCTGATTGATGAATAATATTTAACAAAGATATTAGAACATAGGTAACACAAAAAAACAACAACACAAAAATCAATATTTATTTGTATAGCCCTAAATCACAACAGCCTCGGAGGGCTTCACCGAAAGAGATGTATGCAAACAATAAAAAAACACACAAACAAAGAAGGACTGTCCCAGGTCATCCCCGTCCTTAGACCCTCCATTGCGGTCAGGAAAAACTGCTTTAGGGAGAACCACATGATAGAGGGATCCACTCTCAGGACGGACAGGCTATAGATGTGTCCAGGACTGATGGATGAGGTCCTTATGCTGAGAGAGTTCAATGTGTGTACGGATGATTGATGCATTTAAATCTGTATATGTATGTATGTGTATGTATGTATTTTCTCATTTTTATTCGTCTAATCAGAGTGCAGCCCCCAATTTGTTCTTGGGGCACTGAGCTTTTATTTGGTAGTTGTTTTTTGATATGTATTAAATTTGTACAATTGAATTCACCAAGTAATGTTACTGTTTCCTTACTCAAGAAATCATTTGGGGTGCTTATTTTAACCAGGATAGGGCCATGTAGATCAGTGGTTTCCGGTGGGTCAAGTGCCAAAAGTCGGTCCCGGGGAGGTCTCATCTTGAAGACAAGAATTGTACCAGTACACATATAGACTGATAATAATTGAATGTGAATGAATTATTGGGACTAATAAGCCTTGATGCACTGACATAACACTGTACATCAATATTCTCCCAACTATTGTATTTGTGTGATTATTTTGGTATCAACCCCGCGGCTCCGTTGCTCTTCCTCATCCTCAGCTAGCATTGCCGTCCCGCGTTTGCACAATCACAGTGAGTCATCTTTACTTTTCGCCCAAGATTTATCCTAATCTTTTTGAAGCCTCTTGTATCTGCGCTGGCTGAGTGGGAGGCTTGTTTGTTCAGCATACACTCAGCTGTGTGTGTGTATACCAGCGCTGAAGGCCACTTCTCCGCAAATGCCTGTTTTAGCGGGAGACTATTTGTCAAATGCATTATGACTTGTGCATACCCCCAGGCCAAATCACTCCGGTGAAATGAAGTTGGATAGATTACTGTAGCTGCTCCACTTTCTCCTCTTCTCCCTCTCTCCCTCATTCGTCTCAAAATCCGCTGCCCAGCACGGAGCCTCTCGCATAATTATACTGTAGTTTTACTGTAGCTTTATAATCCAATGGTTTGCAGATGTTATGCTTCCCTCTTTAAGTTTCTTTATGTTATTTTTATATGTGCAGCACTCAAACCATCTATACCACAGTCTAGGAGAAAGCATTATTTGATACTTACAGTACCTTCACATTTTTTTCAGTTTGTACGTCCCTTGTGGATCAAAGTTCAAGTCCTCCAAAAGCTTACTGCAGGGGCGGGCAATTAGAGGGCCACAATTGGTCCCAGAAATATTCTGGAGGGCCTGTCGAGATGAGCTGCCCGATAAAAACTATGACGCATATAATTCCAGTGTCCACTATACAATGAATTAACTCTGTGTCCGAAAAGGCTGTTTGTGTAAATCTCTTTTGCCCTCACACTGAAATGGCAAACTAATGCATTTTTTTGTTTGTTGCCATCAGTAACATGACACACCAATGTGAATTGATTTTTGTTTTACCAGGGGTTAGGGTTAGGGATTACTGTGGGCCAGACATGGACCCGGGCCACAGACCACAGACCCTATATGGTATCTGATGTTCTATCAAACCAACATGTGATAAATATTGCCCTAGTTATATGATTGGTCCGTTCATATTCTTTGTACAGGGCTGTTTGTTGTTTTACACCCTCCTTAAATGACACTTTATGGTCCCCTTTTTATGTTATCTGCCTTTTTTGAACATGTTTTTGCAGCTCTCTCGGAGAAAAAAAAAAGTGAAAACCCAACATTTATCCACGGCAGGTTTTTTGGCGAGAGCTTGTACCACTTTTTTAAGCACTTGTCCCATTTCCTTCACTATCCATATCATTGTATTAGTCACGGGATACTTCAAAGCACAGGCTATAGCTAAAATATTCTCCACTTTGAATCCTCTAAATGTGCTTTTTTATGCAGCTGCAACATGACTGTAATAGAACAGTTCATTGGGTGCACACACACAGTTAATTACATGGAGGCAAGCATTCTTGGGTCTATGGCATGGACCTTTTTTTTTTTTTTGCATTGTGCCCATTCATAACATTCTGCTGACTAGCCAGTCCCAAGGTGCAATATCCCGACGCTGGAAAAAAAACCCCGTTAACCCATGCATGGCTCAGGGGAAAAAAGGGCAAGCGAATTTGCGACTGATTTGAAGTGTCTCGTTGCTCGTTCGAGATAACATGCCAGAGTGATAAAGTCAACATTGTTTTTTTTGTGCAAGCTGTTTTTTTTATGTTGTTAAAAAGTGACTTTGAGTTAAAATACTTCCTGAGACTATTCACAGTGGAGTCTGCGTCTCTAAGTTCTTGTCTCATTTACCTTCCCAGCAGCAATGTCAAAAGGTTATAGAGGGAAGCCGGATTGCCTGCGGCTGATTGTGTCTTTGAGTTAATGATAAGTAGCTACAGTGCTGTTCTCCGGAGCAGCTAGACATTCATTGTAGTCTGTTAAAGACTGTTTTATTTTTACACAACAGATCTGCTATACTATGCTATATATCGTTGCATTATTTTATTTCTATAGAGGCAATTTACTAGATACTTAAATGCAGAAGTGGGTAGTTACATTTACTCAGTTACATTTACTTGAGTGACCTTTTAAATAAATTGTACTCCATAGAGTAGCTTTACTGCACAATACTTTTTACTTTTAATTGATAATAGTATTTTGAAGTAACTGTACTCTTACTTGAGTAAAATCTTGGAAATCTAGAAAGAGTCCTTTTACCACCTCTGTGTGTCATGTAAGAACAGCTTTATGTGAAAAATGTGATGATGTGGAAATTCTGTTCCTTGTGCCTTAATTTTTGAAAATATTATTGACTTTTTTAGTTTATCTTTTGAAAATATCAAAATCTGTTTATAATCTTACATTTTTTTTCCAGATTACCAAAAATGAAACAGATAAACTGACATTACGCTCAAACAGTTACTCAGTACTTGAGTAGTTTTTTCACCAGTTTTTTCTTACTCGAGTACTTTTTACAGTAATTATTACATTATTTTGAAGTAACGGTACCCTTACTTGAGTACTTTTTACTTTTACTTAAGTAACATTATTTTGAAGTAACGGTACTCTTACTTGAGTACTTTTTACTTTTACTTGAGTAACATTATTTTGAAGTAACGGTACTCTTACTTGAGTAAAATGATTGGCTACTCTACTCACCTCTGATTGTGAGTGACTACATAAATATACCGGTACTTAAAAGTCAGATTTTAGCCATGATTTCCTCCATTAGTCCTACTGTGGCCTATTTCTGCTTAACTTTTTAGTTCAGCCCAGGAGTGCTGTAGTGTAATGTTAGTAGAGTTGTCACTGTGATCCAGAGACCCATTTGTGTGTGAAACCCGACCACTTTGCATTGTGGGTAGGTTCTGTCGAGGATCACAGCTGTTTAAGACACGCTGAGTCAGAACTGTCCACCATCAGCTGTTTTCAATCCAACCTGCAAAACTCTCTTTAACACACATCTGTCATCATGTAAAAAGATACATTTTTAACACAATTAACATTAATAAAGTAGATGAATGCATGATGAATATGGGATTGGATACTTGGATATGAATTAGTAGCCTTCTGTGTAAGACAAAAAGTCAAAAACATGATCTTAATAGAATCGTGGTGATATTATATTTTTTACATATTTCCATTTTCCATATAAGTAGATACAAAAATTGTTTAGGGTCGTCTCAGTGGGAGTGTGATAAAACAAACCATCACAGTGTAGATTATCAACATGAACAATGGATTGTATGGACCCCGATTGGCCACTGTAATTACTGTTGAATGTAAGGGCTTTGAGCTTCAGTGCAGAAATGATGGCTAGCCTCGTACCGTTATCCCCGGCGCGGTGGACCGGAGCAGTCTGAATTTGCTGTGGTTCTTTTTGCTGCGGCTCTTGTTCTTGCGGACTTCCTCACAGCGCTCGTAATCCAAAAGATCCAACACCTCGTCTGCCCGACCTGGATCCTTCACCTGCGGGGTCAGAGGTCAAAAGTTAGAGGGTCACACTGATATACAAGATAGATTTAGGCCTGGTTTGTTTCTTGTTTTTTGTTCTGGTTTAGTGTTAGGTTTAGCCCTCATTAATCATTAGTTCAGTTTTGGTTTTGACCTAGCTAAGACTTGGTTTAGCCTTGGTTAAACTTAACACTTAGAAAAGGATGGCTGGTTTAGAAATGGAGCTGAAGCGTATGTTCAGCCTGGAAGACTACTGAGCTGATCACCTACACCTGCTGCCTAGAAGACTCCCCCTCACCGTCGATCATCACTCAAGCCAGCAAATTTAAACATCATCACCTCTTCAATGTCAGCTATACAACACATGTACCTCCAGCATCCAATATCACCACCAGTGTCTAGGGTCCAGAGGGAAGACTAAGCACCAAAAGATATTTCAATATATCCAACTCATTGGTTTCATTTGTCTCTCCAGGTTGATCTGAATTGGAGCCGGTTTAGTACTTGTTTAAACTGGATATAACCTAGACATTGTTTAGTACTGGTTACATCCTAGTTTAGTAGGTTTAGTCTCAGTTTAGACCTGGTTTAGACCTGGTTTAGTTTTGGTATCTCTATTGACATAGTTCAGTTTTGGGTTAGATCTCCATCCATCCATCTTCTTCCACAGCCGAGAGACATGGGCCCTCCAGCGTGTCCTGGGTCTTCTCCCGGGCCTCCTTCCGGTGGGACCTTCCTGAAACACCCCTCGGGGGAGGCGTCAAGGGGGCATCCGAAACAGATGCCCGAGCCACCTCAGCTGACTCCTCTCGATGTGGAGGAGCAGCGGCTCTACTCCGAGCTCCTCCCGAGTGACCGAGTAAATCAGCCCCACTCAAACAGCAGCAGTCATTTCCATCTCTGCTTTGGTTAATGTTCTTGATTTGGGCCTTAGACGAGACTTCAGTGAGTCATAACGGGTCTTTGACTACAGACACACACACATTCACATAACACAAGATTTAGATTTAGAGAAGGTGCTTTTCTATGGACCTCAGTTGCCCTGGGGCAGACTAAGAAAGATGTGGCTTTTCCAACCACCAAACAAAACCTGGTTTACTCATAGTTTACTCCTGGTTTGGATTTGGTTTAGTACTGGTTCTACAATTGGTTCAGTTTCAGTTAAAACCTGCAATAGTCCATTTTTAATTCTGGGAAAAATCTTGGTTAAGACCTGGTTTAAACCTGACTTAGTCCTGGTTTGATTTTGAGTTTAGCAGAGACTCTCCAAATAGTAGAAAACTAGTGAGGCTATCTGATTTTAAAATTGTATACTGTCCTGAGGCAGCGGTGTCTACAGAAGCAGATTACCACCATCATTATGATGGTGATATGAATGAATAAATAACTCTTGTTATTATATAAGGTATGTTTCGTGTGTCTAGAATTGATACAAATATATAGTCAGACGCATTTATGTAATCTTTCACTACATCCATAAATCTGCTCTCTGAGCTTCCTCTAGGCCTCCTGCCTGGCAACTCCATCCTTCTCCCCATACTTGCTATCCCCCCTCCGTACATGTCCCATATATTCCCTATCCCTCCTCTGTACATGTCCCATATATTCACTATCCCTCCTCTGTACATGTCCCATATATTCACTATCCCTCCTCTGTACATGTCTCATATATTCACTATCCCTCCTCTGTACATGTTATTGCAGTGTATGAACAGTTGGTGGCGCCGGAGAGACGGGCCTTTCAGGTGTTCAGTCCTCAGTGTGACTCTAATGGAGACTGGATCCCCATTCAGTGTGACCACAGCACAGGTAACACCTCATCTCTTTGAGCTGTCTCTCTGTGCCTGGCGGCAGCTGTGGCTAAGTAAGTGGAGACATTGCCTATGTGAATGTGTGTGATTGGTGTTTGGAGGTATGGCTACCACATCTCCATCAATCTGCCCCAGGACGGCTGTAGCAAAAGGTGTGTGACAGTGACATTTTTAGTGATACATCAATGTATCAGCTCAGTATGGTATCAGCTGAGCTTCACAAGGGGGACTGATATCAGTAACGGCCTATTGCTGGGTTGCAGGTGACATCACAACATTCTATAGCCCTATACATTTTAATGGGAGATGGGGGGCAGGAAAATGACCATTGTTAAATCCCATATAGTTAATACAGAATTCTTGCCCCTGCCCCCCATCTGAGGGTATGACATCATCACTTTCTAGAACCTACAGATCAACTCCACATTTTCACTCCAGGTCAGTGCTGGTGTGTGGACGAGAATGGACGTGTCATCCCTGGATCTATGACCAACCGCAGAGCACCAACATGTGAGACACAGTTCACTTTAAGATAAGATCAGAAGAGAATCATTAAGAGTGTAAAGTCGTAATCATTAGTCAGTATGTATTCATAGTGCTTATAGTCCAGGGATGAAATTAGTCTGGCGTTTCAGGCTCCTGTGTCCTTTTCTTGAGGACAGGAGGGCAAACAATCAATCTCCTAGGTGAGTGTTGAGAGCTGAGACTGTAGTGTTTACAGTTCAAGAGGAGTCTTGGGAGATGTCTTGGAAGCTTTAGTTCAACCACTTGTGTTTTGAACTAGCTTAAAGGTTGAATTCCTGACTTATGTAAACACCTTCAGGGTCAATGAGATGTCAAATGAGTCTCCTCGTCGAGTCCCCCCATCAACCAATAACATACACAATAGACTCTTCCAGCTAGGTCCTGACCAAGATCCTGGCTCAAATCTGGAGAAGGTCTATGTCTGATCAAGATCCTGACTCAGATCAGGAGAAGGGTTTAGGTTCTGACTAAAACCCTGGCTCAAATCTGGAGAAGGGTCTAGGTCCTGACCAAGACCCTGGCTTGAATCTGGAGAAAGTCTATGCTCAGATCTGGAGGTCTTTGTCTGATCAAGATCCTGCTCAGATCTGGAGAAGGTCTATGTCCTGACCAAGACCCTGGCTTGGATCTGGAGATGGTATAGTTCCTGACCAAGACCCTGGCTTGGATCTGGAGAAGGGTCCCCGGACGCTGCACTGTGGTCCCCCACTGATCCTGACAGGTCGCCCACATGACAATTTTCCTTACAGTATTCCCTAAAGTACACCTTAGTTTTACCCTAAGAAATAGAAATGTGCTAAACTTATGCAGACCTGGTGTTTTTGTGGTTGAACGTACTATTATCATTAAAGCTATATTCTTTGTGTTCTTTCTTTGAATTAGGACACAAACTGTAGGTAGAGGAAAATGAAACCAAGAAAGCCTTTTTTCATAGTTGCATAGTCTCCCTTAAATCATATGGACCCACATAAACTCACGTGTGTGATCTCTTCAGGTCAGACTAAGTGTGAACGAGCTCGCTCCCAAACACAGCTCTCTGGTTGGTTAAAAGGTTTGGACACAACAGCCTACAGCCCCCAGTGTGAGGAGGTGAGTGTGGCACTAGCTCACAAATTAAATAACTATTTATATTTTGTGTTACTGACCCCCTGTGGTTTTATTTTGTAAGTTTGGTCATTAAAAAAAATTCCAAGTTAGTCTACTTTACTGACCTCTTGTGGTTAGTGTTGGTATGTCTGGCCATACAATCCACTAAAAACATGAATCATATGTTACTTTACTGATCCCATTAAGGCTGTATTTAATCTTGGCCATATCTTGCAATGGTAAAATATTCACTAAAGCTAATCATGTACTGACCTCTCATGGTTGTATTTAGTCATTTTGACTCTATCCTGCAATAGTAATTTACAGACAGAGCATTATTTTATTTCCTTTTTATTTGTACATTGTTGTGTTTTCAGGACGGCCGTTTCTTGGTGCTTCAGACAGGGGGCGCTACAGCAGTGTGTGTTAATCCCCTCACTGGAGTCATTATAGAGAATGCCACACTGACCCCTATAGGACAGTTCACATGTACGTACAAATCTGCCTCAGGCCCTTAGTAGCAGGCTCAAAGAACGCTATATATGTACGTACACATATACCCACATTTAGTCCTGGTTTAGTCCTGTTTAGTCTTGGTTTAGTCCTGGTTTAGTCTTGGTTTAGTCCTGGTTTAGTCCTGGTTTAGTCCTAGTTTAGTCCTAGTTTTGTCCTAGTTTAGTCCTTGGTTTAGACCTGGTTTAGTCATTGTTTATTCCTGGTGTAGTTCTGGTTTAGACCTGGTTTAGTCCTATTTTTGTCATTGTTAAGTCAACTCAGCTCAACTCAACTAACTCTGTCTGATCTTGTAGGTCCTGCTCCTGACGGCTCCTCCAAACCTCTTCAGTGTGACTCCGCCCACAGCTGTGACAGTGAGTCTCTCATAACTAAATAAATAAATAATACAAAATAAAACGTTGCTTTGTGTAAGTTGTGTGTGTGGAGGTATACAGTATAGTCGTTATAGGAAATAGGAACTTGTAGGAAACAGGGAAAAATATTTAGATTTATTTTGTTTATTTATTTATTTTTTATAGGAGAGCAGTATTCCTCTGGGTCCAAGTCCGAATACTCCACCTCTGGATCCCAGAGTCTGAAGTCCTCCGGTGAGATTATTTGGCTCATTGTTGTGAAATTGTTAAATAATAACTAAAATAAAATAAACAATGAATGTACAGAAGTGGGTAAAGTGAGGAGTGCAGTAAAGGATATCTCGATTAGTGAAAATGACTTAGAAAATATGAATCTTCATTTGAGTCGTTTATTACCTGTGCAAAAACTACTGAACTGATTTGGATCAAGTTTTCAGGAAAGGCCAGGGATGATACAAGGGACAATGATTGAGTGATCCTGATCACCGTCTGGATCCAGGATTAAAAAAAAAAGAGAATTATATATGTTAGCAGCTTTACTCAAAAAGTACTGCACTAATCTTGATGAATTTTTTTTGGGACAGTCAGAAAATACAGAAAGACCAGTTGATTACATTTGTGAGTGATTCATGGAAATAGATCCCTTGGCGGAGGTCTGAACGCTGCACTTTGGTGGCACAAAATGTTTCTCTAAAGCAACAAAATGTTTGTGATACTTTAAAGAAACTGGAAATAATAATCCTTTATAAAACTTTAGGTATTCATTTCTATGATCGGCCAGTGCGATAAGAAATTTGCCGATGAAATATGAAAAAATATCTTATTCTAGTGGCAGGTCATTTAGCCAGAACAAAAATATATCAAACTAGTCAGAATTACATTGAAACAAGTCAAATAATTTTGGTCAAATTTGTAAATTAATCTAAACTAGTAAAAACTTAAATCAAGATTAATATTCTGAAGTCAAGTCATTTGTACTAATCTAGATATTCATTTACTTTTGAAGCTAAAACATACTCTGTCCTGTTTTGTCTGTGTCCACAGTTCTGCAGCCGGCCCAGACCTGGTCCTGGACTCAGACCTGGTCTTGGGTCCAGTCCTGTTCTGAGACCCGGTCTGTTGGCGCCACACTGTTGAATGCCATCTCCACCAGGGGGCTCTGTTCTGCTCAGGTAAGACCGGCAGTTGTAGGTTTAGTCCTGGTTTAGTCCTAGTTTACTCCTGGTTTAGTCCTGGTTTAGTCCTGGTTTAGTCCTGATGTTCTCTTGTATTTTCAAGTTGCCTGCCTCTGGTCGCTCCGTGTCTGTGTGCGATGGTTCTACTGTGGGTCTGGTTTGTGCTGATGACTCTGCCACACTCACCCTGACCTGGACCTTAGACCTGTCTGACCTCGGCCCAGAAGACCTCCCAGATCTTCACTCCAAAGGTACAATACTCCATGTTTTAATCTACAGGCTTTAAATGTATTATTAATCCATAAATACAATTTTTACTACATTTCATCACCCTAATGTTAGACATATTCAGTGGTATATTTTTTCTCTGGCTGTTTCTAACCCTAAATATGAGAAATTATCCTTTTAGAAAAACAGATTAACATCGTCCTTCTGTACAAGCCGATACCAATATTAGTCAGAATTGTAAATATCGGCCGATTCCAACGTTCGTTCGATATATCTGTCTAATCTAATCACTAATGGGAACCAATTCTCATTTATAATAACCTGTAAATATACTACTTGACTTATATCCTTTTTGAGATTTCTGTTTTATTTTACAGGACAGCAGTACTCTTCCGCGTCCAAATCCGAGTACTCCACCTCCGGATCTCAGAGTCTGAAGGAGTCGTCAGGTGAACTCTCCATCTGTTTTTGTGTTGATAAACTCACTGTATAAACCTTAAGGTTTATTATTTAACCGTTTCCTGGTTGTGTGAAACCCAGGTGTGTTCTTGAAAGAGTCGGCGTACCTGGAGGCTGTGCAGGGCATTCTGGGTAAAATGATGATGTCACAGCTCAGACTGGTTTCCTTGACGACGGCGAGGTTCGGATGTGCGTCGGGATTCGGGTCGGACCCAGATCAAAAAGGCTGCCGTGAGTTTTACCTAAAGTAGATTCTGCAATCTTCATATCTTCATTATATCGGCGAAACGACGAGGTCAGGTATATTTGACAGCCTCTAACTTGCACATAC
>JAVQKC010188501.1:0-18639 GCA_036025475.1 Philypnodon macrostomus | reverse complement strand
GGTGCAGCACAAGACAGTAGACTTATTTCTCTTCACTCACTACTTGTCCCCCAGCAAAATCACAGCAAACTGATTCAGACTTTTGTCTTTGTTGAATAAAAGAGTTGGAGCAGCAGGCATTTTTAGTAGGTTCACATTCATAGCTGCAATCAAAATAACAAATTGAAATAGACAGAAAATGTGCTGTAATTATATGTGTCTAGAAACAAAGAGTTACAGGCGTAGTAAGATGAATGAGGGCGTGATTTCTGGACCCAGCAGATGGTTCACTATAGAGTCAGGTGCAAATATGAGAATAACTAATTAGATATGTCTATGTCTTTACTGTGAGAAGGTTGTGAATTTTTCAGTTGTAACAGTGAATAGTATTTGATCTGATTATGCTAAATGTTTATTCTACTGTGACATATCTAGCAGTGTGTGTGTTTTTTTTTGACTAACTTAACTATGACCATCCCATGTAATTTCCTCTTCCTGAAGAGTTTCATCCTTCTATGGCCACCTCCTGCTGATGCCTCCTGCACTCTGAGTGTTCACTGAGACATGCTGTTTGGGCTCATCTATAATGCATCCTTTGCCCCGGGACATCATGTGTGACAAATGACCTATTTCTGTGCAGACCCCCATAGGGCCTTGACCTGGGGGGTGGGTGTGGACGTGTGGCTATGCGTAAATCACAGTATACATTTGTATTTGTTGATCAATCTGGTAGTTTTTGTAATAAGTTTGTGTTAAGTTAAGTCTTAACGTTTACATTTTTTAGGGAAAGGTTATTTGACAGCCCGATATTAGAAAACCCTGTAATAAGTAATAACTATGTGATATAGTCAGGACTAAACTAGAAGTAAATCATGCCTAATCAAAACTAAACCATGACAGAGAACAGACAAACCCAAGACCAAACCAAGCACTAAATCAAGATCTATATCAGTAAATCTCTGTCAGATGGAAGACCAAAACATTATTGTGATATAACTAGTTTCTTAACAAATATTGTAATTTTAGTAATTTTGTGAATGTATTCCGTAGCCCAATTTTGTATAGATCCTGGGACACTAGCACACTGCAGTATGCACCAGTCTGGCTTGGCTTTCCCCAGCTGACCTTGAGGAGTCCTTAGATGTCTGTGTCTCTCATGGACTGAGGTGTGGGAGGAATATGTTTGCATTATTGACATTGACCACTTGTTATAATGGCAGAGTATTGATGCCTCTGTTCACCAAAAAAGGTCAGCCTAGGTACACACTTCCTTATATAGCATGCTTCCTCTTGGTTCCATACCCTTCCTCTATCTTCTGTATCTGTCATCCTGTCATTGTCTTACAGTCCATTTACAGTCACATTCTGGACACTCGCCTTGTCTGATATTTTTTACATAATTGCCTTACATAAGTAGCAGGCTCCGCTCAGGGCTAGGCTTGATATTAGTGAGGATGAATATTGCATGAGGAAAAGGAAAGCACTCGTTAAGCGTTAATAAGAGGATAGGGATGGAGCCCCACTGTCAGTCTGCCTGCTTTAGCCCCGCCCCCTCCGTTCTGTCAAGCAGTGAGTCAACTCTGCCTCGATGTGCTATAGCCTTTTGAGTCACACTCTGCTATAGTGTGTGTGCTCCTGTTTATCAGCGTCTGAGATGAAGAGATGGCGAGATTCAGTCATTATGTGCTTGTGTTTTTCCCGGCTTTGTGAAGCAAATAAAAGCGGCTCTTGTCATACAAAAGCACCTAGGTCCGTCAACTGACTGCAGCCCCACTTACAGTTCACACTTAATGGGAATAAATGGGCTTAATTGTGGCCCCTCATTAGAGCCCTGCTTAGTAGCACGGCAGCTGAATCCTCCCTTCGGGTAAGAGGGCATTTGAAGCGTCTATTGTGCATTTGTGAATGAAGGATCAAGCATTGCGTTTGCTTAAAAGCCTTTTTGTTATTCTACTGATTATTTTCTTATTCTTTAGAGTTCCTGCACCTCCAGTGATTAGGAGCCTTGTTGTAATGGTCCCTTTCTCTTCTCGCATATCGTGGAATGCTGAAGTTTGAAGATTTTTAGAAAACAATGTAAATCCAGCCTACAACAAAACCAACCCGATACTTACCTAGGGAGATACAAAACTGATATTACTAATATTGTATTAGTAAAACACATTATATATTGGCTATTGATACAATTGAAAACAAATCATTTTAACATTATTATTTTCTTTCTGTCATTACTGATAGCAGACCCAGCAAATACGACTGCTAACATACAAGAGCACCGAGCAAACAGACAACTACATAAAGTCATGCATCTAACAAAAAGATTCTTGTTTTTTTTCACACCATACTAAAAGCCTTGAAATTCCACCTCTCGTTTCATTGCTGAGAAATTAAGATGCCTTTTAAGGGTTTCAAAATTAATTATTCCGCATAATGATACTGCGCACAGCTCAACATTACCACTGTCATTTCTCATATGTACTGTTCACATTCAATTGAAATGCTGGTTGTCATTGCCCGTGGTAGACTGCTAGCCCTGGTGCGCTTGGGGAGATGGGGGTAAAAAGTGACACTATAGCCCCAGCCAACGTGTCCCATCAGGGGGGTGGGGGTAGGATGATTAAGCCCCAGGTCTGGTTCATTCTGTGGCCTCTCTCCATCAGGCCTGGCTCTTGGCAATTTTGTGTTGGAAAGCGGCATCCCTGAAGCGGTTATTACTTTCAGGAACTCATCCAAAATTAAATTAGGCTCTTTTTAAGGGACATTTGTTGATAATGGCAACTGGCCTAATTCTACTCTACTCTCCATGTATTATCTGGCATATTTCTTGTGGCGTCTCCCTCATGGTTTGCACTTTCACTGCCTCTCCGTCCCATTCTTTCTATATCTTTTTTCTATCTCGTCTGGATGTGTTGTCTTTGAGCTATTATTAGAGTAGACACGTTGGTGGGAGGAAGTCTCTGAAGTAGCTGCTCTTATCATTTTTTTATTTATAGATTACATTGTGCTTTCTATGTTTTTTCCATGTAATTCTCAGTGTACTGTAATGTCTCTATGCATTATAATCAACCTTAGCACTCTTGTGTATTGTGTAGTCTAGCACCTTTATTATCCCGAAGGTCAGAAAACCCCATATAAACACAATATATCACAATATAGCTGTCAATCAAATACTCTTGTGGCCAAATATAAAGCTTCATTTCAATGATCAAAATTATCCTAAATGAATCCTTAATGTAGACCTGGATTAGCCTTAGTTTAGACCTGGTAGTCTGAGACATGCTGAAAATTGCAGTGTAGCTCTTCATTAAATTTTATTTTTTGGTACATGGTTAATTAAGTTATAGTAAGTGTATCCAATTATATCCAATCATATCATTATCAAAATCAGTGTATTTACAAAGTAGTCACAAAATAGAAACGTATCTTAAAACGCTTTCAAATTTAGTACTACTCTTATAAATGTTTCATATTGTCCTGTCTGAGAAGTATCCAGGGACAAACTCTAAATAAACAACACTCTCAGTTTGACTCTTTGTTCATCTACCACTGTACTTGCTATCAAATCACACAGAGCTATTGGACAAACACATTACAATCAACTCCAGCTCAAGTAGGTTTATGTCTGTTTATGTACTACATTTAAGATCCAATAAATAATACAAAGTGCATATTCTATCTCAGCTTGAAGTGCTTTTGAGTTCACACTAGAGGTTTAACAGGAAACCATCACTCTTTAAGATTACGTTTTCATCCCCTTTTTTCTATTTGATTTTTTTATTTGATTTTTTTTTTTTTTTTCAATCTGATTCATCCACTCTCTGCTGTCCAGTTATTGCCCCTCCCCTCCTTGCACTGTAATAGGAGACTTGGAAATCAATAGCGCATTAGTCTGGCCGGAAACTCCTTTGGAATTAAAAATGAATGACAAAGATTGCTGCTCTACCTGCAGCTACGAAGAGAAATGTATATTGGCCTGTGGGAATATAGAGTTTTTGTATTATTTCTCCCCTCCCGCTTGTAAGGCCATTTTGTTGTTGTTCTGTTACCTTATACCAAATCACTGTTTTGTGACATGCGGTGTGTCTAGATATGATTTGTCAGAGTTTTTCATTTTAGTTTCGAAACAGTGACCGGACCTGATAGCACACAAATGCAATATAGTGCAAAAGGATATTACAAAGCTCGCCAGCTCAGAAAAGATACCAAAAATCAAGCAAAAGCCACACCCATTGCACAAGCCCGAGCAGAGATTATTAGCAGATCACATGTTTTTTTATATTTTTTTTAATTTTACTATTTCCACCAAATACAATATGCGCTTTCCATTTAATAAGCTTTAGGTTGAGCGGCTCTGTAAATTTTCACATGCAAATATTGTGTTACTCTGTGGGCTGCCATTTTCATCAACTCCGCAAAGTGGTATAATTTCTTCGGTTCTTTGGCTTTAAAAGCATAATTTACAAGGTGGTGGTTGCAGAGTGCATGCTGGTGGCGGGTGGGTGGAGAGGTAATATGAGACAAAAAGCCACTGTGTATAGTTTAGGGAATTGGATTGGGTATTGGTAAGCTAATACATAGATGATGATATGGAGGCATAGATGTATTTTGCAAGCTGTATTTCATCCCATAAGAGATGAAACGGTTTGTGACAGATGGGGTGATATTGTTCCCCTGTACTGCCTGTGAGTGTGGGCCCCTCCTGCTTTCCCTCCCTGACAGATGTAGGGGGAGGGCCACGGTGCACTCTTCTTTCTTTTCAATTGATTTGGGTGCTTGGACCCTTAGGGATTGGACTGGGAGGAGGAGGGGTTGTGGTAATAGTACTGGGGTTTCTTAGTCATTTCCTGCAACATAGTCACTGGTAAAAGTCTGATAGATGAAGCCGTAAAGAAATCATAAACATACTGTATGCATTAATCTGCATATATTCAAAAATGCTAATAGCAGAGTGTGGCGTATAAGGGTACATTTCCATAAATCTTGGTTAGTGAGTGACAGTATAGCATGCATTCATCCATGTAATGTAAGCAATGGAAAGTGTGTGGCCTGCTGCTGGTGGCTAAGCCTTAATGTGGAGCTGTCCACGATGCATTCAGTCGATTCCTTACAATTTATTACTGAAGAAGCAAAGACCCGCAACAAGCAATGCAGAGGCAAACCGTTTCATGTTAGGTTTAGACTTGGTTTAGTTCAACTAGGGCTGCACGATTTTGAAAAAGGAAATCTAATTGTGATTTTTATAACAAATATTGTGATTGTGATGAGATTTGCAATATTGTTTTTAAAACCAAGATTCAGTTCTCATCATTTGTATTAGATTTCTTTAAGTCCTGGTTTCCTGGTTAGAATTTGGTTCAGTTTTCATGTTGTTTCTGGTTTAGAGGTAGATTAGATCTCCCCGGTCCTGTCCTTGTTTAGACATGATTTAGTTCTCTTTCACAGACCTTACTGCTATACTTTTACACTGTCA
The DNA here is from genome assembly GCA_036025475.1 of Philypnodon macrostomus. Taxonomy (NCBI): domain Eukaryota; kingdom Metazoa; phylum Chordata; class Actinopteri; order Gobiiformes; family Eleotridae; genus Philypnodon; species Philypnodon macrostomus. The sequence continues at coordinate 13,190 of JAVQKC010188501.1, read as the reverse complement.
TCAGGTTGGCAGAAGGCTTGAGCTACATCCTATTGTGTCCCTGAGTAATTAGCCAGATTTTAGGGCAATTCACCAATTAATACATTTAGCCCCCAACTACTAACCAACCCCCAGCTGTAGTAGCACAAACATTAGCGGAGTTAACAGCTGTCTTATGGCAGATGTGTCTTGTTGCTTTACTTCACTCTCCGTCCCTAGAGGGTAAAGGTCAAGACAGGGTTGGAGGTCGTCACAGAGATCCTCCTGAAGATGTTGCGTGTTGATGTGCATCTGCCTGCCTCAACGCCATTCAAAGGAGATTAGAATTAACATTATTGATTACAGTGCTCAATCTGGTGAGCTCTGATTCCTTCATCCATCTTCGACTGCAGCTGAAAAAGCCACACCGAGAATCAAAGCTTGTTTTTAGACCATTATTTTTCTACTAAATGTGATAAGATTCTTTGGAAAACCATCTCTTTCTAAGAACAATTATAATGTCTTTTCCTGCTTGCCTAATTAGCCTGTGATACAGCTTCCATTATCTTGAGTTAATATTGTATTGTGTTTCCCTTCAATTTGCACACAGGGCTAAGGGAATCTATATAATTGTTTAGACTTGTTTGAGTCCTGGTATAGTTCTATGTTTTTGTTCTGGTTTAGACTTGATTTAGTCCTGTTTTATCCAGATGTAGTCTTCATTTAAACCTCGTTTAGTCCGGTTTTAGTACTAATCTAGGCTTAATTTAGCTTGGTTTAGTCCTGATTTAAAAATGGTTTAGTTCTAATTTAATCCCCCAAACTAGACCTAGTTTGATTTGTCATCCCCTATTATCTGACTTAATGTTGTTAGTTTAATTTTTACTGCTGCATCCTGAAAGCAGACCCCAGTAAAAAAGTGGTTAATGATTTTAATGGGACTCCCTCCCTGGTGGGGGCGTGAGGGAGAGGGGAAGTACCCCGGCCGTGGGCGCGTGGCGGCTGAGCAGGTGGATGACGGGCAGCTGAGGAGTGGTCTCCAGGGGGGGGCAGGGGGCCTCCAATTTTTGAAGGACTCTTGGGGTTGAGCGAAACCCTGAAAAAAAGGCAACCCCATCTGGAAGTGAGGTGGGGGCTCTGGTGTGAAAGAGATCTAGTGGGTGGTGTCTGACACTCTGTCTTTTGTTCTACGGTAACACAGCAGTGGTGGTGGTAGAGGTGGGGGCACGTGCGGCAGTGGGGGCTGGGCATTCAAACAATAGTACAGATCCAGGAATTGAAAGCTTTCGATGAACAGAAAGGCAAGTAAGCAGACAGGAGAGGTGCAGACAGAGGGATAAAGAAGGCACGGGTACCGCCTACTTTATCATGCAAGGCTAATGTGTTTATGAAAATATGTAAGGACCACTATCTAGACACAACATTCAATATTATCGACAAATCTTGGAAGAATCAGTGTATCCAGTTTAAAGGTCTAAATAAACAAGGTCCAAACCAAATCTAATCCAGGGCTACATTAAACCAGGTATAAAACTGGACTAGTCTAAATTCAGACTATACCAGGTCGACTACATAACTACCCACAAGCCAGAACTAAGATACATTATGACTAAGCCAGGTTTAAATAAGGAAGTCACACTCTACAATTTACACTGTTGAAGATTATAATGAAAAGTTTTAATATATATGTTTTTGTGTGTATGTGGGCATATGTTTAAGAGAAAGTCTACTTCACACAAACATTGCTTTTCTTATCCTAGGGCTAAAGCACGACTGTATTGCTGCTTCAAAGGGGATCGCAGTTGCCTCATTTAGTTTTGTTAGCTCTCTTTATATGAGCCAGTCCAATGCCTGCTGTGCGCCTGATGCTCCTGCTCTGCTGCTCCATACATAAACATACATCCCCAAGATGTCTGTCCTGGCTCTGCTGCCGCCAAGCCACTGTCACGCAAGCTTCAGTTTCGCCTGCGTCCCCCACCATTTTTCACATCTCTTCTTCTTTACCATTCATACCATTCATCAGCCATCTCACAGAGGACAGCCTGGCTACCTGCAGCAGCTCTCCAGGGTGCTGGATAGGGACCACTGCGGGATAGAGGCTCTGATCGGTGGGGGGAGGGTGACAAAAGCAGCAGCATAGCTCTATTAATTCTACACAGTGTGATGGAGAGTGTGAAGTAGTAGTTTGGTGTTGGGGGAATTTAGGATGTAGTCGTGCTAAAATAAACACACTTGTATTAGTATTAGTTAAGTCAATTTCTCATTTAGTCTGTTTACATTGGAGATGGTACTGTAATGTATAACATTTAAGACATGATTGGTCTATGTGTGCCTCCAATTATTAAGGATGGCATTTACATAGCCATAGTAAATAAATACACCATACCGTTGTTTATAACTAGAGATACTTTAGCATTTGGTCACAGTTGACAATAAACCAACAAACAGAGCTGCAATCGTCTGATCTTGTTGTAGAGGTCAAAGATGAGAACTGAATCTTAAACAATCACTCTTGAGGCAAGGCTTTCGTTCTTTGTCAAACATGGTGAATGGCCCCACCTGCTGGTCAAGAGGTTGTAAGACATTTTGTAGCCTACAGTGTTGAAGAAGAGAAATCAGAATCAGGAAGGTTTTATTGCCGTATGAGTGAACAGGTTCACAATGAAATTGCTGCTGTACTTGGTGCTAACATAGAACAAATAAGCCTAAACATACAAAAAATACAAAGAAAATAAGATACAATTCTACACTTTAACACAAACTTACAAAATGATATGAACTGAGTTGAAAACATGTTAGTGCAGAGCATAAACCAGCAGTGAGTATGCTAAAGACATAATAAAGTGACTATAGTGATAAATACACTGTACACTATAGACTTATTTACAAGGTGAATATGAGATGCAATAGTTTAAGTAGCCTCAGTTTCCTGGAGCTGTACAGGTCCTGGAGGAATAGGAAGAAGGTCCCTGGCGGTGGCTCCAGCGTACCACACAGTGATGGAGGGGGTGAGGATGGACTTGATGATGACAGTGTAAATCTGTACCATGGTCCTTGCTGGCAGGTTGAATTTCAGTACATCCTCTGCTCGGCCTTTTTGATGACAGAGGTGATGGTCTACTCACACTTGAGGTCCTGGATGATGGTGGTACCCAGGACGCGAAACGAATCCACAGTGGTGACGGGGTACGTCAATATCATACCAGTTAGACCCCCAGATGTCACTATTACACGCTTATATATATATATATAAAGCTACTGTGTTTAGATATTGGTTGATTGTTTTCACATTGTTTGGTCTATTGTCAACATGCACAAGCAAACACTATTTCAAAACGACACTGAAAGTATCACAGTGTCCCTGAAACTGTATTACTTCCTAAATTTTGTACAGAACTGAAACATGTAACCCTAAACGTTGGTGTCCTCTTCAGTCGCAGTGGCTGCAAACCGGTCAGGTGAGGTTTGTGCACGAGCAGGAGGCGCCGTGGCGGATACTAGCCCTTGGTAAAGTTGTTAAAGTACGGAAGCAGTTCTATTTGTTATTCGTTTTACATGACTATATTAATACATGTATAATTTGCAGCCATGTAAATATAATTAAATCTAACCCAGAATCTATCTTATTTTTTGTTATTAGAAATCTAGTTAATATTTTAGATTTTGAAATTATTTTATTTTGAAGTAGCGGATGCTACTCTAGCCACTATCCGTGTTTTTGACAAACGTGCCCGCTGTGCCTATCGTGCAGCTCCCAGCCACTAGGAGCAACACGAAGTGATCCTTGCCCGGGTCCCAGCGTGGAGGAGGAAGCTTTCCCACAGCCCGCAACACAAGACGGGACAGAGCCAAGAAACCGCGGGGATAGTTATTTTACTTTGAGGACTTTCTTTACATGGAGAAAAGAAATGACTTCTACGGCGAGCGAAAGGAGGGCGTTTGCGCATAAAATCAACCGGTAAATTACACAAATGATTGTTTAACAGCTTCACTGGGAGAGTGACCTGCTGGATACAGTGCATGTAGCTTGTAAGCTAGGATTTATTGTATCGACTATCCTAAACCTCTTAGTAAAACTAAACAGCTGTTTCTGTTTTAAGAAACACGCACGTACAATCACTTAATCTGAAATACGGCTTAGTCTTTATTAGCCTCGTTAATAGTATCCTACTGTGTGACTGTGTCACGATGGGAGCATTGTCATCACCAGGGAGTGAGCGCATTTCGTACATTCACGGATAATCCAGATCAAGAAGTGAGATTGGAGATGATTTAAAGTTGACCGTAAAGAGGAAGGTGTTTTGATACCTGCTGGTTAGTTGGATGCGGTTCAGTTTAGTTGTGTGTGAACACCTTTCAGCAAGAGCACATCTACCTGTTTCCACATGTTATAAACAGGTTCTTCTTCTTTCCAACCTTAGGTAGCATCACTTGGTTGTAAACATTCTGCACTGACTCATTTATTGACTTATTTTGTACATTAGCAGCATGCAACGTTTTTCTTTATACTTTCTAAAATATAACATTTACATCCAATGTGTTTGATTGATAAATAAATCCTAGTTTATAACCTGTGGCATGTAAACATTGATTGAACATTTGCACCTCTCTTAGTGAGACGCACACTATTGTTTAGTGCCGGATGCAGGAAAGGGTGGGAGAGGGGTGTTATGGTTATTGCCCTTAGAGTCGATTCCTTTTCCTGTTTTAAATAGAAGTGTAGAAGTTTGCAGAAAAGTTTCCAAGGTTTATAAAAGGTACTGTTAAAAAAGTTAAAACCACATGTGGGTAACAATAACACAATAAAAGGACGTTGAAATATAAACAATATCACAATAACACAATAAAAGGACGTTGAAATGAAACAATATTTCTGATAGGATTTTGGCTGTTTAATTTTCTTTCCTAGAGAGAGCCTTTTAAATCATGATCTATTCCTACATAATTCCTCAAAACTGTAAAGTTGGGATCAGTCCATCTTCTGCAGCTGTGTTTATGACAGAAATGTTCATTTTGGGCTTTACCCTCTCACTAAGCAGCTGCTCTGTTTTAGCCAGAGGACAGTTTTACCCTGCTTTGTCTTTTTCTAAGCCTTTAGTTGCCGTTGGTTCATAAAAGCCTGGGACAGAGCTGGCACAGTGCCTGGTCCCTGGAGCCAAGACGCCACCTTTCTGTGAGATCTGTTTAACTCCCTTTCACAACAGCTGCATCAGCATCACTACCAGCAACTGAAAACTCTATGAGAACAGACTACAAGTAGGAAATGTTGGTTAACGGCTGTGCCGTTGACGGACAATCAATTGTCCATTCACTAAATTCCTGTAGTTATGGGTTAAATGTTAGCAGTGGACAAAGCTCACATATATTCTTTACAAATACACTGTTCAACTCTAACTTTTTTCTGTCCCTTAGGACGGTTGCATCAGAGGTCAGAAAACAAGTGTCCAGAGACTATGGGTCTCCTCAGATGTCAAAGAAGCGTGGAGGAGGTCACCACCCTGTGAGTCAACAACTGTTTACAGCCTGTGTTTAACCTGCTCACAGCCCCTCGTTTGAAAATCTAATTAGTGAGACCCAGGAATGCTAAGTTTAACTTGTAAATAAACTCTCAAATTAGTATACCAAGTCATTAATTAAGTTTAATTAGCTACAAAAAGCTGCACAATAATGGACTATGCTTTCTAAAGCTTGCTATGTTTTTATTAAATTATACTGAGGTAGCTTCTTTGCAAAAATACAACAATAATGTGTTACAGATAAACATTTCAGATGTGTGCCAAGATCATGTCTAGGTGATAAACAATTATTGTTGTTGAAATGTAATTGATACTCAGTGTAACAGTCCGCAGTATTAGCCTAACTGTTGTTCATTGACAGTTGCCCCTGACTGATGTGGTGGAGCCGGTGGACTTTGAGGAGTATGTGAGCAGCCATGCTCCTGGAGTGGAGCCGGGGCCTTTGCGACAGCTTGTGGAATTTCCGTCCAACGACCTGGAGCTCCTCCATCTGGACAAAGAGTGCACTACACTGGAGCCGCCCCTGCCCGAGGAGGACGAGTGAGTCCAAACGGACACAAACATGTTGCCCCTTACATTCACTCACTCAACAGTAACACTGCAGCAGAGGACAAACATTACTGAAAGCAGGAATAAAGCTTTTTGTCTCTGACGCTGAATAAACATAAATATTAAAAGCCTACTTCATTATTGATGTGTTTTTGTAGTGCACTGGATCCCCGAGTGAGAGACGCCTTGGCAGTCTACACAGATGACTGGCTCATCATTCAAAGAAAGTACGTGACTGTGTCTGATGTGGGTTTTGTTGAATTAACCTCCATCACATTGTTTATTAAAGTTACACCAGAGCCTGTTTGTTATTCAGATGATTGACAGGTGCATTAACTCTGGGCATACACTGTTATTATTTCCTGTAGATACCAGCGATACAGCACCATTTTCAGCCCTCATAACTCTGAGCGGCAGAGAGAGAGACAGAGAGGCCTGGTCAAACAGATTTATGAACTGGATGAGGCCGCTGCTGCAGAACGTCAAGAGGAACAGGTATAATGAGAGTATATGTATATAAAGGCCAGAGTAGGCAGGGATGTATCTTTACAATCATATTTATGTCAAAATGTATCCCTTCAAAGGCCTCCCTACCCCCAATTGGAAGGACTTAAATCTGACACATTTGCCTTGGGGAACTAAAACACATGATCTCACCTCTGTGGCTCACTCTTGTGTTGTGTGTCTCAGGATGACGTAAAGCGGCGCTCTGTCAGTCTTGATGAAACTCCGCGGGGCAGCTGGGCCTCCAGTATCTTTGACCTAAAGAACTCCTCCCCTGACGCTCTGCTGCCATCGGTGCTGGAGCGAACTGCTGCGGAGGACATGGACCGACGCAACACAGAGGCTCGGCAACAGGAGCGACTTAGTGACCTGCTTGGCCTCTACTCCTCGCCTGATGAGGTTTGGATTAGAGATGCTCACTGTAAATTAGTCAAAAATAAAATAGAGTGAACTGTTCAAAATAGGACTATACAATACATATCAATACACAACCAAACAATCACAATATTGTTATTTCCATATGAGCAAACAAAAAAATATTGTCTTATTAAAAAACTATGTGTTGTGACTAAATAAAAATATTAAGGCTTTATTCACTCTTATGTTTTGCTGTACTAGACCTTTTTATTTCTACTTGAATTAGTATGAAATGAAATTAATTCATTCATTAATTTACTTGACTGTACTTAAAGCATACCCAACCTCAACATAGATAATATATGTGCTGCCCTAAATTAATATACTTACGTTGGACAGCAATTTTTAGTAGCCCTTTAACTCAGCAAGTTTTGTACAGTCTATACAGTATGAACCATGAGCTCACAGTTACTATACCAAATATCCAGCCCCTACTAGAAAACCATTTGCTCCTATACATTCTTTGTTCCTCTTTTTATTCATCTCTGCTATGTTACCATGACATCTGTGTAAATATTATCCTGGTATGTGTTGAACATGGCCCTTTTGTGTGGCAGGATGAAGCGGTGGAGAGATGCTCTGTCCCAGAAGTGCCCAAAGAACATTGTGGCCAAAGAATCATGGTCAAGTGTTTGTCTCTGAAGTGAGTCTTTTAAATGGCCATTATCAAAGTCCCCATGTTTTTTTATTTATTACAATTGTGTGTTTTTTCAGGTTTGAAATTGAAATTGAGCCAATATTTGGAACACTAGCATTGTATGACGTCAGAGAAAAGAAAAAGGTATGTCTTTGTTTCACTAGTATGCATGAGAGCATATGTAAGTGAGTTTTTACACTACAAACCACTTACGTAATGTTGAGCTCATGTCTGACTAATTGAGTTTCCCTTGTCTTAAAAAGGTCTAAGTGCTATCAAAACTGAATTAAAATCAATTGATGTGCATTACCTCCACCACCCATCTCTCACTTTCCACTTATTACAACAGATCTCGGAGAATTTCTATTTCGATCTCAACTCGGATCCAATGAAAGCACTTCTCAAACCCCACACCCCGCAAACAGCCATCTCCACCCTGGCTCGGTCGGCCATTTTCTCCATTACATATCCTTCTCCTGATATCTTTCTGGTCATTAAGGTATTAAAACTTTACTTAAATTATAATGTATGTTGTAGTTTTAGACACAAATCTGTATATACATTTATTTCAGCTTGAAAAAGTCCTTCAACAAGGTGACATTGGAGAGTGCTGTGAACCCTACATGGTGATGAAAGAGTCAGATTCTTCCAAGGTAATGCTGCCAAATGTGTTTTAATCTGTTGCAAATCCACTGGCTGACAGCTAAAACACACATGGGTTCACTACTGTCTGTTTGCCAGAATTATTACTAAAGATGTCACATTTTCTTTTTATATAATTACAATCTCTGGCCGCTTTATTAGGTAGACCTTATACTTAATGTGGCCAGATCTGACACTTTAGTTCATCTGCTTCAATGGTTGACATGTGCATTTAGGTGGTCTTGATCTGGCACCAACAACTAAAGCGTGTTTAGTTAGGAGTGGGCGATCAAGATCAATATCCCATTTTCATTTTATCACAGTTTTAAAGCTTTGGACCGAATGTGGTCAGTGAGCGTATATAATTGTCCATTCTTTTTCTCTGCAGCACAAAGAGAAACTGGAGAAACTGAAGCTCCAGGCAGAGCAGGCGTGCAGTCGTCTGGGCCAATTTCGAATGCCTTTTGCCTGGACAGCCATTCACCTCCTGAACATAGTGAGCAGTGTGGGAGGCCTGGATCGGCTCGACGCAGACTATGACTCTGGTAACCTGCCACCACACCCTCTTCATACAATCTCAATTTACAAAGGTCTTGTTTGTGTAACTTAATCAAATATATCAACATTTATGTCTGGTTTTAGAGCGGAAAGGTCATGGCACGTGGAATGAAAAAAAGAAGAAGGGATTTGAGCGGATGAGTGTCGGGGAGGACATGTGCAACTTTGCTACTTTTCGTCCGGCTACATTGACTGTTACAAACTTCTTCAAACAGGTGTAAAACATTATCTATATTATTATATCATGCTCATGAGTGAGAAACTGGGTGGTAAATGAATATTGTGAAAGGGGATCAAGATTTAAAATTTTTACAATGATACATGTTTATTTTTTATAATTTATGTCATGTGTGAACTGTTTTGTTTGTGTGCTAAAGGAGGGAGACAGACTCAGTGATGAAGACCTCTACAAGTATCTAGCTGATATGCGTAGACCCTCCTCTGTTTTGCGAAGGCTTAGGCCAGTCACAGGTAACTTAGTACATGACTTAAATGGGTGAATTGTTATTGTGTTTATCATGTTATGTATGTTTACTGTCTGCTTTTTAGCCCAGCTGAAGATTGACATCTCTCCTGCTCCGGAATCGCCTCATTACTGTTTGTCTCCTGAGCTGCTGCATGTGAAGCCTTATCCAGATCTGAGAGTGCGTCCGACCAAAGAGGTGCTGGAGTTCCCGGCCCGAGACGTGTACACACCACACACCACCTACAGGTCAGTGATATCAGACACAGGGCAACATGACCTACATACACCACCCCAAGCACTGCATACATGTCAGTTTGTTCAATATTGATTTAACCAGCTTCTATTTTAGTGCTTTTGGAGTATTAATTTCACTTGACATAAAACATTTTGAAATAAAAAATATTTGAATTAAAATAGATAAACACTTACCGTATTTTCCGCACTATAAGGCGCACTTAAAAGCCTTTAATTTTCTCAAAAACCAACAGTGCGCCTTATAATCCGGAGTGTCTTTATATATAGATTAATTCTGGTTGTGCTTACTGACCTCCAAGAGATTTCGTGTCACACGGCGCTCAAGGCGCTCTGTCAAAATGCTTTGGTACGACTTCGGTAAACTACAGAGCTCTGGGAGTCATGAGCGTTGTGCAGTAATACATACCGGTACTATGCTTTACCGTAATATTAGTAGTGTATTATTATTAGTGTTTATATATGACCCCAAAATAGCCATATCATTTTCAGTTTACAACTGAACAAGGTTGAAAGTTATTGTGAATCCACCATTAACGTTTGAACAATGTTGAGAGTTATTGTGAACGTGTTTAGTAAAGTTTGACTGACTGACTTGACTGACTGTTTTGTTTCGCTTAATGCGCCTTATGGTCCGGTGCCCTTTTATACAGGAAAAAAGTTTGAAAAGAGACCATTCATTGACAGTGTGCCTTATAATCCAGTGCGCCCTATAGTGTGGAAAATACGGTAATAATAAAAATGGGATACATTTATATTGCACTTTTCAATGCCACATTTTCAGTCCATTAATCATTCACACTCTGGTGGTGATGGCTGCCATTGTGTGCCAAAACACAAATCACACAACCACATTCATTCATAGGCAATGTGGGTTAAGTGTCTTGCCCAGGGACACCTGACCTGTGTGGTTACAATACATCCACATTTGAAGATGATATTTGTTTTAATGTGCAGTAATACATCATACAATCTTTGATAAATTAACCATGCATGTATTAAAGGTGACTTTGATTATAGTACAACAAAAAGAACAAACGGTGTTACATTAAAACAGCTGCACCAATAAAAACAATAACAACAATATAAAATAGATACAAATATATTGTCTGATCATTCTATGTAATTTAGTAGATCGATATACTATACACAGGTTGAAGTTTTGAGTCAGGAGTGCTTTGCGTTGAGGAGCTTGCTGTTTTGTTTTTCAGTTGAAGGACTGTGGAAACTAAATATAGTTAGTGCATATTAGACCTACATTATACAGACATACAATAGTAACTTACCATCTTCTGTAGTTTCGATAGCTGCTCGTTTTGAGATTCAATGCTCTCTTTTTGGAACTGGGTTAAGAATTGTAGACCCTTCAGGATGTGGGAATGCTCATTTGCTCTTTCCTGCAAGAATACATCCATTACACTATATAATATAGTGGGGTGTTATATTTATATCTGTACCTTGGTTTATTTTGCGACTTTAATATTTTATTTTATTACCTGTAGCTCCTTGATGCTTGTGGGTAAGCTGTTCACATATGTATCCAGTCTCTCACTTTGGTCCTCAGCTCCTCCTCTTCCTGCTCCATGTGGGCCAGCCAGTCCTTAGTCATCTTGGTCTGAGCCTCTTGCTTGGCCATCTGCTCCTGTCAAAAGAGCATCTGCCTTCTTTATCCTCTTCCCCCACCAGTCATCCAAGTGCAGCTGGCATTTGCCTACTCCTACCTACCTAACATAACATTCATGTTATTGTAGGACCTACTTCTATCTCTGATCAAACTATTTAATTCTTCTAAATTATTTAAACTAACATTATGGCACATGTACACTCACTGGCCTTACTTTATTAGATAGCGTTTGTACCTAATACCATTGCACCTGGAGCGGTCTTCTTCTTCTCTAAGCTCACCTGCTTTATGCTTTGTCATCTAAAGTAGGCCCACCTAATAAAGTTGTTAAAATCAGCTCTACAATGTGATGTATTCAAATACATTTAAGGTTTCAATCTGGCCCTATAATGTGCCCGATTTGGACCCTGAACCACTGCTTTAGCGTGTATGTTGTAATGTTGAAACTAGCTGCTTGGTTTGCCTTCTGCACTCCCTAAATTCAAATCATATGGAGATTTTGTAAACACAACATACCTTTCTTATCTTCACCACTGTTTCACTGTCTACATCCTCTGCCCTCTCTTGTGATATCAAACCCTTTCAAAATCACAGACAAATATTGTTTTCTTACCTGTAGCAACTGTATCACTTCTTTAATCTGCCTCTCCACCTCAGCGGCCTGCTCCGTCTGCTGCCCCAGCTGCTGCAGTGTACTTTCATGGTTTCTCAGTTTCTTGATGATTTTAGCTATCTTTGCCTCTGTGGTCTCATATGCATAACTGAGGGACTCACTGAACTGTATCACCCCAAACGTCAGCACGTTGACTTCTTCTTGTGGAGCAGCAATGACCTCTGTCTTTGCCGGTTTACTGATGGGACCTGCATGAACTGCTTGGAAACCCACAGCAAAACAAAGCACCCAGATCATGATATTGAGGTCTATGTAATGTTAGTTTTGTCTAGCTGTCCAAATCTTTAAAAAAATCTGTCTCTTTTCTGGACTACAACCACTTCAATTCAAATATTTCCACACAGCACTAAACTTTGTGAGTGTGGAGTGTCTGTTGTGTGTCTTATATTGCATGTCTACATGTGATGCCCTGGTAAAACATTAGCTCAACTGTGAACATCTCTGTCTCTTTTGATGACCGTGCCTTGAAGTTTAACCCCCGAAATACAGATCTTGTCATTCAGGTCACAAACACATTAGTATACATTAGTAAAGCTTAACACTAGTTTAATTTTGCAATTCTGAGCAATCTGTTCTAAATATTAAATTCAATTAATTCCAGTTTGTCTATATAGCACGTTAAAAAATAAATAACAAGACTGGACAAAGGGCTGTAGGCAACTATTAAAACAGGTAGAATATATAGGTGTAACATTAGATATTAAATATTGTGAATACAATTATATAATTCTTGATGCATAACCTTTGCTGTTTGACTTGGATTGAAGTTAAGCCGATGTTCTAAGCAATGTCACTTTTTAAGCAATGCCTGTCTCCCCTTTTGCACAGTGAAAACCAATCATTAGAAAGTCGAATCTGAATAATACTAAAACTTCTACATAACATTGATGCTAACTTGAATGTATAAAGTTAAGAAGTTGTAACAACCAAATAATTGATTGTAGTGTGTTAGGGCTATTAATTTTCCCCTAACATTGTTGCACTGATATCTAAATAACCTTCTTGTATGATTTTGTCTTTCAGGAATCTCCTTTATGTTTACCCTCAAAGTCTAAACTTCAACAGTCGCCAGGGCTCAGTCAGAAACATTGCAGTGAAGGTTCAGTACATGGCGGGAGAGGACCCCAGCCAAGCTTTGCCTGTGAGTCACTTCTGCTTATCAAATGACCTAACTGTAACATGTAGCTCCCAAAATGTAATGGCTCCAGGCTGAAAAAACGATAGTGTGTTCTTTGACTGTAGAGGTTCAAAGCAGTTTAGGTTTACAATCATGCTTTGGGGCTTGTTCTTTTTTGCAATTAATTCTTTGATGGTAACATTAACATGTTATGTCTTCATAGTTTTTTACATGGTATATCCTCAAGGTCTTAGGTCTTATTCAAAATGTACCAAGT
>JAVQKC010188478.1:0-10178 GCA_036025475.1 Philypnodon macrostomus | reverse complement strand
TCTGCAGCCACCGGATGGTTTTACATCATGTTTTTTGGTCCAATAGAGACCCGTAATGCATAAAAAATGGTACCAAGGGGTAAGAAAAGTGGGTTTAGCATAATATGTCTCCTTTAATCCCAGTATAAGCTTCTCAATGATTTATATATGGTTGAACTCATAGGTTAGTTTCTGTGGTGTTCATCCATTCTGTGTGTGTGTGTGTGTGTGTGTGTGTATGTGTGTGTGTGTGTGTGTGTGTGTGTGTGTGTTTGTATGAGTGTGTGTGTTGAGACCTGGTATATTCTGAAGGGGATGTATCTAAAGCCTCCTTCTTCAGTGGCATACTCCATCAGCTTCCTGTTCATCGCCCAGAACTGATCGAACTTATCTGGAGAAAAATAAAACACACAAAATAGAAAACACAATTTTGGAAAAGACAAGTGCATTAACATCCTCTACTCTGGTGTGTACCCTTCAGAGGTGTCCACAGTGAATCATCAGCCACTATCTCTCCTCTGTACATGTCCCATATATTCACTATCCCTCCTCTGTACATGTCCCATATATTCACTATCCCTCCTCTGTACATTGTACCATTGTAATCTTGACACATCTGACTTTATCTACAAATCATCTAACAGCTGTCCAAATCCATCCTTGGACCTGGTTTAGACTTGGATGTTCTGATGTGTCTAATGCAGTATATTTCTGGTCCTCAGAGGGTCATTATAAAGACGACCTGCTGCGGCGTTGTTGCCTGGACGGACTCAGAGACATCCCTATGAGGTACTCGTGCACTCGCCGCTCTCTCTACATCACTGAAGGTGTGGAGTGTATCCGGGCATTCAGATACTGCTGTGGCACGTACCGCAGCGAGCCCATAGATGACAACATGCCAACCACTCCCGCCCCCTTCACCACCACCTCCGCCCCCAGGCACTTTGACGAGGACATGTTCAGATTGCACATAGCAGGGATGGTACCTCTCAGAAAAGACATATCCGGTAAGTGCGCAGCTCAGGTTAGTAAAGCCATGATGACATTGGTTTACGCTCCCTTTTAATTAAAAATACTCAATACAATGAGTAAAAAATATCATAATTGCTGACTTCGGCAAATAAAAATCGCAATTGTTTAATGATCTTTTAATTTGAACAGCACCAGCCAATTAAGGATGTTCTTGAGCTGGCTGAGACCCTACAGTGTCAATTCTACATAAATATATATAGAGGTTCTATCTTTATATCTCTATACTGTATATAGGAACTCTATATATAGGAGGTCCTATATATGGATATATTGATAAAAGAAAATAGATTGTTGCTTTTACTAGTATAACATTTAGACAAGCATTTTCTACATACATTGCAAAAAAACCAAAAATAAAACAGTTCATAATTAGTGCTGGTTTAGTCCTGGTTCAGTTCTAGTTTCATATTTTTTGTTTTGCCCTTGTTTTTGTTTTATCTTGGTTTATTTCTAGTGCTCAGTTAGAAATAAACCAGGACTAAATCCCAACTGAACCTAAACTGACACTACATGTTAACTTCAGATTTTATGTGAGACGTATTTCTTCTCCTCTCAGACTGGGACAGTTCATTGGTGCTTTACAGTCCTGTGAGTCCAAACCTGGAGAGAACTGTCATGTCGGCCAGGCCCACCGGAAGTAAGGGCAGGACCGAGGACACATATGAAGATGAGGAGGAGGAGGAGGAGCTGGATGAGACGCAGGTCTTTTTCATTTATTTTTCATTTATTTATTCAATTATACTTGTTAATAAAGATAGAGATATTGTTTGTCTTTTGGGTAAAATTACACAATGTTCCTAAAATACATTAAAGCTGCTCTACCTGATTTTTTTCCCTTGCATTTAGGCAGGAAAAAGATATCCAGCGAGTCAATAGTACTTTGTGGGTTATATTATAAAGAGGGTCGGGAAGAAGAGGAAGAAGAAAGGGGAGCATCTCATTCAAACTTACATTTTTTTTCACAGTTTAACAAAATCAGAAAGTGTGGCTTTAATACCTCGGTTCTATTTTCATGATATGCTGTAATATAACATGTTTCACAAATTTCACTTGAAGTCAAAAATCCCTAAGTTTTTATTGTGACTCATATATAATCGATGGGCAGACAGATACACATAAATTGTAGGCATTCAAAAACAACTGAAAAAAAACACACTTTAATTAATAACAAAAGCAGAATGTTGAAACAAACTTGAAATTTTCCAACTTTAAAACTGCAGGTGTATTTGAGACATAAGTTCTTTGAGTCCTGGCTTTGGGAGGACCTACCCCTGTCCCCGAATGCAGACAACACCGGGTAAGAACTGTTCAATATAATGACAAAAGACCTCTATGTATTACACTACCTAAGACGCACTTGTGACATGGAACAAAAACAGCATTCTTTTACATTCATTTCATTATAACCTGGTAAAAGTTTTACCCACATGTGCCAATTTATTTATATAATAACAACAAGGTCAGCCAAAGTGCAGAACAGTTTGAGAAATACAAAACATGTTAAACATAGAAATAGGACTAAATCACAAAAAACATTGAATAAAACAAGTCAACAACAGCTCATACTTGGTGAAAAGCTAAAGCCTTAAACACATCAAGAGAGTCAGCCCGTCTAACATGCATCATTCCACAGACGAGGAGTGGCAAAAGAAAAAAAAGATTTCCTCTAATTTTAATGTTTTTTTAAAGATACAGCAGCATACATTAGGTGTTACTAACTAGAATTGCCAAGAGGCCCGTTATTGTGGGCAAACCCGCGCACTCACGGCAATACTGCCACACCATTTGTTAATCTAATCTAATCTAGATTAGTCCTGGCCTAGTCTTGGTTTAGTCCTGGTTTAAACCCTGTGTTTTGTTGATTGCAGGCTGGCCTCTCTGACTCTGGAGCGGCCCTTACCAGACAGTATCACTGAGTGGGGTATTCTGGCCATCAGCGCCTCTTCAGAGACAGGTCACAACAAACACCTGACTTTTAAAGCACATCAGTTTGGGCTTGTTCAGTCCTGAATTAGTTAAAATTACTTGAATTCTGAATAGTAACCCGGCTTTAAGTTTAGATATTTTTTTGTTATTAATCCTGGATAGTTTTTAATTCCAAGTCAACTATAATAATGTAATGCAATTGTGACAGGTGGGTTTAATATATGTTTTCTTATTTTAAGCAAATTCCGCCAAGGGGGTAATGTTTTCAGTAACGTTTGTCTGTCTGTCTAAACAGACAAACTGTCTGTTAGCATAAAAAAAAACTGCTGAACGAATTTGTAAGACATTTTTATGGAAGGTCAAGAATGACACAAGGAACAATTGATTTGATTTTGGGAGTGATTGGGATCCAGATGGCCAATAAACAGGGAATCAATACACCGTCACAACAGCAGTGACAGTGATGGCTGTCTCAAAGTCTCTGCACATGCCCTCCCCTTCCCCATTCTTCTCACAGTGTTAATTTGCAAAAAATAGTGCTGGTCTATATAATTTTTTGAGACAATGTGCTGTCCCAAATTGCATGGTTTTATCAGGCTATTAGTGTTGTATCTATGGTTCTGGTAACCTCTCATTGTGTTAAGATTTGAATGATTTTGAATTGAGGTCATTAATAGAAACAAACGAGAGAGAAGAGAAGTTAATGTTTTGTCATTTTTTCTGGAGGGGTCCAGTCCACCTCTTCGAGTGCCTTCTAGTCTACCACTGGAATAAGATATCTGTTCCGTAATATTTTGAATTCAAGTCAGTTTAACTAATCTAGATATCATTTTAGTTTGTTTTAAATTAGTAGTTTTTTCTAGTTTCTCTAAACCTTTTTTTAAATTTTGGAGCAGGTTTCTGTGTGGCTGAACCATATAACATCAGAGCCTGGAAGCCCTTCTTTGTGGACCTGAGGCTGCCTCATTCTGTTGCCAGAAACGACCAAATCGAGATCATGGCCATCGTCCATAACTATGGCCAGAGCAACCTGACGGTATAAGACCTGATTTAGTCATGTTCATGCCCAGTACACAATGGTTGTGGCTGTGGCTAGGGTTTAGTCCTGGATTTTAGTCTAGTTGTGAGTGGCAGTGGCTTCAGATAAATAGAGAGTTTGTGGCTTGAATCCCGTTCCGACCTGTGCAAAGCATCTGTGATTGTCTAGAAAAGAGCTATGTAAAACCGTATATTAGTCCTGGTTTAGTCTATTTTTCTACTGGTTTAGTTCTGGTTTAGCCCCATTTATCCCCCAGTACACCATGCAAGTGAGAGTTTGGGGTAAGAGACTTGGTTTTAACTTGGTTTAATTGCTGTTTAAGTTTGCATAAGTCACTCTTCATAGTCACTTATGCAAACTTATGCATCTGTTAAAAAATTTTAAAAAATCATAGCAGTGGTTTTAGTCCAAAACACATCTTTCGATGGGTGCATGCTCAAAAGAGAGAAGAAACTCTGTGAGGTCTCTCTCTCCCAATTCTCTGAATAACATGCTGGAACTGACTGAGTCTGTTGAGGTCAAATAAACAATACAA
Source organism: Philypnodon macrostomus (assembly GCA_036025475.1). NCBI lineage: Eukaryota > Metazoa > Chordata > Actinopteri > Gobiiformes > Eleotridae > Philypnodon > Philypnodon macrostomus. Next base: position 5,667 of record JAVQKC010188478.1, on the reverse strand, counting down.
AAAGTTTGCCATACATCTTCCTGCTCATCCCCAGGCACGTGTGACCCTGATGAAGACTAACGACATGTGCAGCGTTGCGTTCAGGGACAAACATGTGCAGGACATCTCAGTATTGGCCGGCTCCTCTGTGGGCGTCCCCTACACCATCGTCCCTATGTCTGTGGGTCAACTGCCTCTGGAGGTGATGGTGGAGACCAGAGATATGATGAAGTTTACTGATCGGATAAAGAAGACCCTCCGCGTGGTGGTAAGAACAACTGTATATTTTACTTTTGGGGAAATGTATAGGTTATATTGCATGATGCTTATTATATTTTGTTTAGTGTATACTGTTCTACAGTCTTACTCAGAAGCGTCACATAACCACTGTGACACCCCTTTATCAGCTGCTCATGTGACAATTCTGAGGAAGACTCTAGTACAGTCAAGACACTCCACCCACCATGTCAATATATGAATGAAAATGTGTTTAGTGGAGGTTGGAGATGCCCCAGTGCAGTGCAGTAGTTTAACCTCTCTAGGCTTTGGCTGTGAAGTGAATAAAAATGTGCTTTGAGGCCTTGGAAAGGGTATTGTAATCCATGTGTTGCCCTGTTTTCTGTTGAAGTTACTCTCTGTGCCTTACAGTTGGAAGGTGTGCAGAAGACCAAGGTGTGGAGCATTGTGCTGAACCCCGCCGTTGAAGGAGGTGAGACATGAGGATGATGGGTGGATGACATGATTAATCTGGGAAATCTTGGAAACATCTGCCCGGTTAAGCCTAACTCCTGTATATTACAGGGCTTCAGACCATCCGAATGGGGAAGATCGAGCTGGAGTCTTTCGTTCCAAACTCAGTCCCAGAAACATTCATCAGTGTCAGAGGTCTGTGGAAATTGAATGTTACTTTACAACAACAAAACAATGTAATTAAATGAACATGTTAACAGAACAGAGGTGGTATTTAAGGCTATTGGTTTCGGTTACTGACCTGTAAGTCCTTGCTAACTGCGGTGTGAAGTTGTGTCCTAGTTGAGTCTTGATTTAGTCTGTAACTCATATGTCTCTGCTGTATAAAGGTAACGTGTTGGCGGACAGTCTTGATAACGCGATGAAGGACGACTCTTTGGCCGCTTTGATTCGGATGCCAGGGGGGTGCGTGGAGCAGAATCTGGCCTCCATGGTTCTTCCTGTGATCGCCACACTGTACCTGGACCGTACCAACAACTGGCCCAGTGTGGGAGTGCAACGCAAAGAAGAGGCCTTCAAGTACATACAGAGAGGTGAGGTTACAGTCTTCACTCATATTAAAAAACACAAAATTAGGAATGCAAAAAATATCACAAAAATGATGGACTAAACACAGTATCGCTATAGCATAAAAATAAATATATTGTTAAAGAGCAGGGAAAACTTGTGAGAAGTCTTGTGGCCAGGTAAAAAAATTTGGTTCTGGTTTATTCTTATATTAGACTAGATTTTTATTTAAACCAGATGGTAACACCCAGAATCTTATACTTAATTTACATGCATACATAAAGCCAAATATGACATCTCTGCATGGAGTCTGCATGTCCTCCTCGTGTTACTATTACCATCATTATTCTGTGATAAATCCTTGAATATTTGATGGACCTTTTTTTAGGTTACAACAACCAGCTGGCCTACAGAAGAAGTGACGGCTCATACCCCCCCTACAGCAAGCAGGGAGCAAGCACATGGTACTGTCCCATCTGACCATTCTTTTTAAAGTTTCTACAGTGAGGTCATTCTGTACTCTGTAGTTTCTACTTCTACTATTTATTATTGTATACAGTACATATTATAGTCTATTTACATTTTTCACACTTGGTTGATGCTCTAATATCTCCACACTGCAGGCTGAATAAATGTTGTTATACAGTAGCTTATTTGTGTTTTGTGTTTGCCTTTAGGATCACAGCGTTTGTAGTGAAGGTTTTCTCCATGGCTCACTCTATCATAGGTATAGATGAGCAGCAGATCTGTGAGCCTCTGCTGTATCTACTGAAGAATCGATTCAGACATGACCTGAACATCTTCACTGAGGAGAACCCTGTCTACAGCCCCACCATGACGGTAACACACACTCAGATATACGGTTAATAAAGGTAAACAGTTGGTACACTAGGTCTGTATCAGTTCAGCATCTTTCTATTTTTTTTTAGCTCTCTCCATTCTGTAAAAGCCTGTTGAAAAGACATTTGTGTTTCTGTGACCTGAACCCAGACTTGAGTCATTACACCCCTGACACAAGGGGGAGGTGATGTCACGTGTCACAATCCTGTCCATAGTGTAGATAAGGTTATGGCTTAAGGGTATATAGACATAAAAATAATCAAAGTATTAAAGACAGTGGAAGAAGTAGTGGTTCAAGTTTTACACATACTATATTACACATACTATATACTATTTTTATTTCTTAATACTGAGTTCTGATTGTTTTTTTGGTCTCCAGGGCGGTCTTCGTGGTGATGACCCTCAGACGACGCTTACCGCGTTCGTGTTGATAGCATTAGCCGAGGCTAAGCAAGTTGGGATCCAGTGCCAGGCCGAGGGAGTTAATGTTCAGGTGGGCCTATTGATTTGAATGTGTATTTGAATAAAAATACAAGGTTACACATATCTGGAATAACATTATGACCACTGACAGGTGAGGTGACCACTGTCCCTTCTCCTGTCGCTGGTTTACTACTGTCCCTTCACCTGTCACCGGTTCTTCTCCACTGTCCCTTCTCCTGTCACCGGTTCACCACTGTCCCTTCACCTGTCACCGGTTCCCCACTGTCCCTTCACCTGTAACCGGTTCCCCACTGTCCCTTCACCTGTCGCCGGTTCACCACTGTCCCTTCACCTGTCGCCGGTTCACCATTGTCCCTTCACCTGTCGCCGGTTCACCACTGTCCCTTCACCTGTCGCCGGTTCACCACTGTCCCTTCACCTGTCGCCGGTTCACCACTGTCCCTTCACCGGACGCTGGTTCACCACTGTCCCTTCACCTGTCGCCGGTTCACCAATGTCCCTTCACCTGTCGCCGGTTTAACACTGTCTCTTTACCTGTCGCCGGTTCACCACTGTCCCTTCACATGTCGCCTGTCCCCTCTAACAGGTGTCATGACGAAGCGATCCTGTGATATATTCACTTCACCTGTCAGTGGTCATATATTAAAATTAAAACTGCATTTTATTTTTTTACAGGACATTTCCCAAAAAGCAGCTAATTACCTGAAGGGGGCGCTGACTGTTCCCCGGAGGCCCTACACTGTGGCCATCGCGTCTTATGCCCTGTCTTTGCTCAAAGATGATTTCCATTTTGACCCAAAAAGAGATTTACTAGCAGCAGCCGCACCAGGTACATATATATTTGGGTTTGGGATGCTCTTCACGTGTTACTGTGGGTTCTCTACTTCCCACGGCTCAAAGACAAGCATGTATAAGTGAACTAGAAAATTGAGGCCCATAGTTGCTAAATAGACTCTATATTATAACAGTGACTTTTTTTGAATGTCCTATAAGTTAATTGAGCTGGAGGCAAACATTGTCATTAAGTCTTTCTGTCATTAAGTCTGTCTGTGTAGGGGACCTCCATGTCTCTAAGTAAAAGGCTGCTTTTCATTAGAGCCGAGTAACGTCGGACCAGTAGACACAGTGTTAAAACATACAAGTTACACAATTAACACAATTAGTGAGCAGGTCAAATATTTGTGGATTTTCTGTTTGGAGATTTTTAATTTAATTTTTGTTGTTGGTAGGCGGCAGTCACTGGGCGGATGAGGAGAACGCGCTCTTCTCTCTGGAAGCAACGGGTTATGCTCTGTTAGCTCTGATAAAGCTGGAAGCTATGACAGAGGCGGCTGGTCCCTTTAAATGGTTGAATAGTCAGAGGAGGCAGGGAGGAGGCTTTGGATCAACACAGGTACAAATCATAGCAGACACTATTTTGAAACAAGTCAAAACTTTGTTTTTTGTAGTGCATAGGGGCTTCTGGTGCAATATGGCAGCCATTATTGTCTCTCTCTGTTCTCTCTTCAGCCCACGATGGTAGTGCTACATGCTCTCTCTGAATACATGATCCGACAGCCCCCTCCTCCAAACCTCAATCTCAAAGTGGAGGTGAAGATGAGCGGTCGCACTATACCCTACCTCTTCGACCCTGATACATCCTACAGTGCCCGCTCATCCAGGGTAAGAGGAGGAACAGACAGGAGCAAAGTTCATCATTTGGACAGCTCATGAAAGATGTTTTGTAGATGAAGTCAGATGTGTCCAGAGATGAGTTGGATATGTGCGGAAGAGCGATAATGAATGTACAGAGGAGGGATAGTGAATATATGGGACATGTACAGAGGAGGGATAGTGAATATATGAGACATGTACAGAGGAGCGATAGTGAATATATGGGACATGTACACAGGAGGGGTAGTGAATATATGGGACATGTACACAGGAGGGGTAGTGAATATATGGGACATGTACACAGGAGGGGTAGTGTGAAAGTAGTGAAAGTAGACAGTAGTTAGTTGGTGTGATGCAGAGGATAGGGTTAGATGCAGATAATTGTTCTTCTCACCATATCCGTAGATGACCACTAGCCCGGAAGTCATTAAGACAGGATGCCAGTTGAACTCATGTCCTGATCCGTCCCATGAGAAACCTCCTCTCCACCTGGAGCTCCACAAACAGACCAAGACCACACTGACTAGACCCAGGACTAGGACTAGCAAGAGGTGGAGGTAGAAGCTCACAACAGACCGCATTCTGGACAAACCTGAGGGCTAAACAAGAATATAACAGTGAACAGTTTTCATGATGATGTAAGACTAAACCAGTGAGATTTTCATTATTACAATTGTTACAGCTAGTGTAAGTGAGTAATAATAAAATCATACAGAAATACAAGGCTCCTTTTTAAACTTAAAACTAAACATTTTCATTAGAGATGCACAGATATATCGGTATAGGCCTCTACAGATGAACAATGTTAATCCGTTGTTCTAAAAGGATAACTTCTAACAGAGAAATTAATGACCATTGGAAAAATGTCAAATTTTAGGATGCCAAAATGTAATGAAAAACATATTTATGGGTTAATAAATATATTTAAAGCAGTTATTCATATGTACATTTCTTTAAAGAAACATAGCCATGTTTACAGAATATTGGTATTGACCAAATTGGTAATTGAAATTTCGGTAACGGTGAAGAAATTTCAGATCGGTGCATCCCTAATTTTCAGGAAAAATGAATAATAGTCTATTCCAGTTTGTGTTTTTTTATTTGATTCAGAATCTTTAAAGACACAATCAATGCATTTTTTATTAAACTAAAATAAGGACTAAGCTTAATGCAAATCAGGTCTAACATGGGACTAAACCAGGTCTAAAAAAGGTTTTAATTAAACTTCACTGAGGTATAAGACGAACATCTACTTATTTTAGACTTAAAAGACACTTCCCTATAAGTAACATGTTATTCTCAAAAATTGAAAGTGGAAGTTAAAGTTTAATGTCAATTTTAATAACCATTGACTTATTGATTTCTTATTGCTCAATCTGAAAGTTGAAAAAGGGCATCTGGACAAGGTTTTGATTGTTGAAAAGCTTTCATCTGCCAATCCAGCAGACTTCTTCAGTTCTGGTTTGAAAGGTGGGTGAGCTGAGATTATAGGCT
>JAVQKC010188462.1:0-14891 GCA_036025475.1 Philypnodon macrostomus | reverse complement strand
CCTGGCCTCTACAGCAACATCAAATCAGATTTTTGTGAATTACTTTGACCCATAGTCATCGATTTTCCCCTTTAGCCCCTTCCCTGGCCTCTACAGCAACATCAAATCAGATTTTTGTGGGTTACTTTGACCCATAGTAGTCAAGTTTTTCTTTAGCCCCTCCCCTGGCCTCTACAGCAACATCAAATCAGATTTTGTGGGTTACTTTGACCCATAGTCGTCGAGTTTTTCTTTTAGCCCCTCCCCTGGCCTCTACAGCAACATCAAATCAGATTTTTGTGGGTTACCTTGACCCATAGTAGCCGAGTTTCTCTTTAGCCCCTGCCCTGGCCTCTTTACATCACAGGTAGTCAACTTTAAGCTATGTCTATTTTTGACCTGTTCTTATTGTAGCGATCATTATGACTAAAGAGAGCTAAATGAGGAAATGAGGCAACTTCTTACAAGTAAACCATTGGCCACACACCAATGTACTATTTGTGCCAGTTACAAGCCTGGATAAAATGGTGAGGGTTGTGTCAGGGAAGGGCGTTGGATGTAAAAACTTGGCCATGTCAACAGACAAATACGTTTTGGGGAGCAAAGATGATTTTCTGTGGTGCCCATAATCCTACAACCCACAAAAGCAAAAGCTAAATGGAAAATGATTGGTTAAATTGCATATTGTGAGTGTTTAAGGAGAAAGATGTATTTATTTAATTAAAGGTTATGTGAATGATAAAAACAGCCCTGTAGAAGTTCAAATATAATAGATTATAGTCATTTCAATATTCAACAATGACAGCAGGTCTATTTGTCTTATATTCATAACCAATATGCACTTCACTGCTCCCTATGGAGTCAATTTAGACAGCACTTAAAGATTAGCTAATATAGATATCTTTAGGTCAAACTTTACCCACTTTATTAACTGATTGATTTGATTAAGTATCCTATCTCATTGTAAAACACCTCACTCTCAAAACATCAGCCCAATAACTACAGTATGATCATAACATAATCAGTACCACTACCTACAAGGACATGCTTGTACAGACTTGCCACTCGGACGGACCTCAGCGAGTAGCGCGCCATGCGTAAAACCTCATTCCCGGGATACAAACTTCACCACAGCCGCCCAACAACAGCGGTATGAGGGGGACAAACGCGAAAAAAATGACAGTGGTGTGTTAGATAAACCAATGCACACACCTCACCCCAGCGCGGGGAGAGAGAGAGGAGATAGAGGACAAAAACGTGACTAGGCAGCCTAAGAGCTGTTATGCAACCGCTGACCTACTAACACATATTTCTCGAAAGGGAGCCGCAGAAACTGGAGCAAAGTGTCCGGCAGCACACAACACGCTGAACAGCTACAGCCAAGAACCTTAAACAGCATCCTCTCGACCTAGTGAGTCCACCACAGCTGAGCCTAGTACCAGCAACAGACGGACAAAGCAACTTTTGAGACGCTTTTTGAGGAAAAGCTTTTTTTACTCAAAGCGAGAAGGAAAGGAGGAAACGGGAGCCAGACTGCTTTTGTGTCGTGGAAGCGTGGATGTTTCAACTCCTCCAGGAAAGGTGTGTTTTGACTGAGCGAGCGGGAGATTTTCACTAATTTGTTCATGTTTATGTTAGTTTATCTTTATATTGTGAACATATGTGCCGAATTGAAGCTCTAAATGAGTGCGTGCTGAGGTTAGGACACGATGCTCCGGGCCGGTTATTGTTCACATGGCGGCTGCCGGCAGATACGCAGCCCCAGCCGTTCGTGACTTTGAGACGTTTTGTGCTATTTCGGTGACATTTAACTTAACACCTGGTCCAAACGAGCTACTATTTTTGTTATCACTGCGCGTTTAGACACTTTGTTGTTACAATGGTAGACTAAAAGAGCCGGTAAAACGTGGTTATCCGTATCCCATATCATGTAGTCAATGTCAAGGCGAGGTAATTTCCCTCATGGTGGTGTTTTCCAGGGAATGGGGGCAGCTGTGTTGTCTGGCTCTAATGCAGGGTATTGTATGGATACCACACGTGGCGCGCTAAAATGTGTACCCCGGACTATTTTAGGACAATAACTGCGATTTTGGAATCAGCTCAGGGGGAGGGGGGGTCTCATGGGGACACACAGAAACCTTGGGCAAATTAATTTTGATGTAGTGTTTTTTTGAGATACAATGCAGGTAAATGGCTGAATACTGGCCTAGTAATAAATAAAGGGGAAATATTTTAGGTGTAGGCTACACATAAAAGGCATATAGACTATTCCTATAAGATATTACAGTTAATCAAAAATGTATAACTCAAATTTGATGCATTTATGGACAAATAATGGATACAAAATAATGCAAGGTTAGTCATTATAAATGCACAATTGCTGTATTTCTTTGTGTTATTAATAGCCTATATTTAGTTGCCATGTTGCCTTTGCATGTGCTGAAGCTTGTGTTAGATTTTACTGTCCAAATCTTACCAAAGTCCTAAAAATGTCTACTGTCCAGTGAGTCAGAATGAGTGTTTTTGTATGTGAGGTGAATTAAGCCCTAACTCCTTCTGCTTTGAGCCTGTTGGAGGAAGGCATGACATAACCAGTGCGCAGCAGGGAGCAGCAATAAACAGCAGCTCTCTCTCGGGACACACTGGCCTGTAATTGATTCCCGTTCACACCCTCGATAGCCACAAACCCTTCATCCCACATTGTGGTTAAACTATTTTGAAACAAAAATATATTTAAATGCATTCTTTTGACACTTCGTTTTCCAACTATTTTACATTTTCCGCTAATATGAAGTCATAAAATGCAGAAGAAGTTCAAACCACTCAACATTTTTTGATCCTCATCCTTAAAGATTTCTACAATGACTTATTTGTTGTGAAATAACAACTTCAGGATCTGATGCAATAACTGGAAACCCCTGTTTGGTGATTCAGGCTAAAGTTTTGGTTTAGTTTTCGTCTGCTGCAGCCAGCTGGTACCATTTCAGAGCGCTCTGTATTGGGCCGTCCCAGCCAGCCCTCTCTCAAATATAGGTCAAACATGTATGTGGGTGAGGACACATGAAGTATACGGGGCAGACAACAGTAGTCTGGGCAAGTTCTCAGCCGCAAGCTTTGATTTTTATACTTTTGATACAGCGTTAAGCTTATTTTTGAACATTTTGACTTTATCTCAACTCATTTGCATTATATTTAACACAAAAATGCACTGAAAAGTATGTGTAACAATTACTCAATTAGAAACACATTAACAAAGCTTTCAACACCTATACCACTTTTAATTGCATGTCTGCCTTGTATTCATTAGACATGTCATTCACAGCCCCATACATGTTTCTATGTAAAGCATGTGAATGTTGGTGCGTACAGAGCATTAGCCTGACCTGGTATGTCTGGATTCCTATTTGTTTCCTAACACTAAGCCATGGGGGGAAAATGGAGGCTTCCAAGTCTAACCTAAGGGGCCCCTTCCACGTGTGTGGTGTTGAATCACTTAAGGATGGAGGAGGGGAAGAGGATATCATACTCGACTCACTAGGCTCAAAGGTCAAACATTCCTCCCTAAACATTGGCGGCAAGTGTGTTGGGAACTGACTCTATATAGCCTATAGATTCACTTTTATAAGTCAAAACTAATGCTGCATAATCTTAAAAAAACATGCAAAATGCCAATAATTAATGAAAATTGCGATCTGCGAACATCTTTGTGGTAGTAACCATAGCCATAATATAAGTACAATTTGAATTCATGAAAAGATATTGCAAAAGACTTATTGGTCAAAACCTAAACCAGGTCTAAACCAGGACTAAACAAAGTCTACATAAATCTAGTGACCCAGACCCGTAATATGTAATCATAAAATCTGTTGCCCAAGTCAGTTTAATTCAGAGGGCAGCTGTGAGAGACAGAGCTGATTGCGTCGCATCCTCTATAACCTGTAGCTTTCAGAAGTAATATGCATTTGTTACACAAGCCCTTGCTCCAGTACAAGAGATTCAGCGCACGTACGTACGAGCAGCAGCGGCGGCAGCCCCTCCCCTTGCAGTCCTCCGAGACCCACAGAGCGAGGCGGTTATGTGCGAGTTTGGCTGCAGATATGGGTGTGTGCTCTGACGTCAATGCCATCAACCTATCTGCTGGTTTTTCATCATCTGAGCCACATTGTTATGCACTGCGAAGTGATTTTTGGAGATTTAATGTTGTATAAACACCATTGGGCCATTTGTTATTACCTCATTTTGAATCTGGCAATGGTATTTTTTGAGTTTATATTTTTTATTTAGGAAAGAAAATCCTCTTGTTGCCACCAGCCGAATTCCTCCCGTCACCCGTCCCCTGCGCTTCCTCTTCACCTCTTTCTCTATTTTTAGTGTGCACTCTAATGCTCTCTCGCCCTCTCTCTCCTGCAGTCCTACTGACCTATTTTATGGCTCACCGTCAAAAGCAGGAGTGTTTACTGCTTAGCGTCGTTTTTAGGTCAGTGGGACAGCTCAGACGTGTGCGCGCTTTCTTCTCGGTCGTCTTTGTTTGAAGCAATGTTGAGGAATGTCATCAGATAAAATATTAAGATTACAATGGTGTTTCAAGAAATATACTTACAGGTTATTTAGTGAACAAAGACAAAACCTTTAGTAAAGTATTGTATTATTGTCATTCATCTTTAAGTCATATGCAAAGAATTAAGGTTTGAGTAACCTGTTAGCTTACTTGCTCCAAAGTTCACAGCATAATATCAGAATGCTCTAAAGGCAAAGCATTATTGACATCCAGATAGTAATTGCAGCTAACATTTGTCATGTGATACTTACATGTTGTAGCAATAGGCACCAGCCAGAGTACTCAATGCAAGTAATATTAACTGTCCCACTAAACTTTTGCCCTGAGCAAATCTTAAAAAAAACTCCTAATTTTGCATATTAAGTTTACATAGCTTAACAAAAAAACATGATATCATTTGTGTCATGTTTAAATGCATTATAGTGAAGGAAAACAGACACCAAACTAGTCGGTGCTCAGTGACCTAGATTAAATCAGTGGATGTGTGCGTCGTAAAAGTCATGTTTTTATGTTTGTGATGGACTCTAGGGCTCTGAGTAATGAGGTGTTGTTAACTAATGCATAGCAATCAACCATGTTATGCTGCAGCAGGGCAAACACAGAAATCATGGCTGAAACAAGAGAGTGGCCAGAGCAGTTACATAACGCTGGCCTGGCGTCAACATCCGTCACTTTAGGACTGTTGTTGGGGCAAGAAGGCTCTGTGTGAACAAAGAGGAGCAGTTATGTTGACGACTAGAGTCTTTTGTAACACTGCGCATCAAGCTAAAGGTTATGTCATAGGTTTGTGTGCTGAATACAGATACATAAACTGCTACATTGATCTATATTAGAGAGTACTTTGTAATTTGACCTGAATATGTGCCACAATGGACCTGTGTCTTACATCTAATCTAACCCAGTATTCCTCTCTCTCCCTATCCCTCTTTGTCTCATAACAGTTAGTGGTCAGTAACAGCAGCATTGGATCCTCTGGGAGCGCTGAAGACAACACACTAACCTACATCCTTTGTGCAGCACTGACAGAGGCAGCCGCCCGACAGGAGCCACAGCTCTGAGACCGAGAAAGGAAGTGATAAACTCACCTGCAGACTAGAGCCTGCTCTGAACCATCAGCCCACAACCTTTAAGCTCAAAATAAAGACGTGTTTCTTTTTTGACTGTGTTCAGAACAACACTAATGTATAAGGTTTTTGTGGAGTTCCACCTCTTTTTAATCTTCTTGGCTAATTTGGACACTTGAGCATTTAAAACAAAGCAACTGAAATCAATGAGGCTCTCTTTTCGAGGAGCACAAATACCTCATCCAGAAGTTTTTGCTGATCCTGCAACATAGGTCAAGAAAAGTCAGATCAAATAATCGGCACATATAGTTCTCATCTTTTCCCTCCCCCTTTGCCCCCCAGAGTTACTCTCTGGCACCAGTCAGAAGACATGGAGAGTCTAAGTCTACACCTCTCATCCACCAGCAACAAAAATGCCATGGAAGTCGACTCCTTCTCAACATATGAAGAAGATCTCCCATCCCCTGTCCCAGAAAATGCAGCACGGATCAATCGCCAGCCCAAAGGTAACAAGGTTTCTGTGACCTCTCGCCGCAAACGGGAGTTTATCTCTGACGAGAAGAAAGATGCTTCTTACTGGGAGAAGCGCAGGAAGAATAATGAGGCAGCAAAGCGTTCGAGGGAGAAGCGTCGTATCAATGACATGGTGCTTGAAAACAGAGTCATGGCACTGAATGAGGAGAATGTCCGCCTCAAAACTGAACTCCTGCAGCTCAAGCTGCGTTTCGGCCTCATCAGCACTGCCGCCTACATGGAGAAGAGTCAGCAGATCACCAATGCAGCAGCAGCGGCGGCAGCAGCTGCAGCAGCAGCAGCAGCAGCTAGTGCTAACAGTGGTAGCAATGGGAGTAGCACAAATGCCTACCTCTCGAGCAGTGGCTACTCCAGCGCCTCCCAGGTTATGATCAACTCGGACTCATCTGAAACTGAGCAGTCGATCCGTGGAGAGTGTCACAGTACGCTTCACAAGTACTCCCCGCGTGGGTCTGTCTCCGACATGTCCGATGGGTCATCCAGGGACAGCCCAGAGCCTATGGGGTACAGCATCAAGAAGGAACCTTCTAACATGGACTTGGCCCGTCTAGAGACCATCCAAAACGGGATCTCAAATGGCTTGACCAATGGCACTTACAACACTGCTCTGGTTTCCTCTCACCAGCAGAGCGCTGTTATGGCTGAAAGCTCAGAGTATCAGCATCACCATCAGCAGCAGTGCCACATGGATGGGTCCAGCCTGAACCCCCCTACGCCCTCTGCCCAAAGGAGTGTCATCTTGTACCGCTCCAGCAGTGGCTGCTACCCCCTGGACAGGCCAGAGGAACAGGGCCGGCAGTCACACTCCTCTAAGTTGAATGACTGCTCCGTGACCATCACAGAGGTGGCAGAGAAGCTGGAGAGGACCAAAACCATGGACTCCCCACAGTACGACTACAACAGTCACGCAGAGGCAGAGGAGCTCCAGCACAGGTACAGCTCACAACAACAGCGAGAGAAACACCATTACAGTTTCCAAGGCCAGGAAAATGGTCTTCAGCAAAATCCCTTTGCTCCCGAACTCATCTGCAGCACTGAGGAGGGACGATCCTCCTACCCCCAGCACAACGCCTACCTCAACTCCCTGGACGAAGAGCCTCCAGTGCTCACATACGAGGGGGGGTCCAGGGCGGACGGTTTTTACCAGAGCAAAGACACGTCGTCCAGTGATGGAGACCCCCGCAGCTCTGATAAAGAGGGCTCCACAGACGATGAGTCGCCCTCCTCATCTTCCTCCGACATCAGTAACTACCACCAGAAGTCCACAGGCGTCATCAGCTCACATGGAGAGTGCCCGGCCGAGGTCAAAGCCATGGCACTTCCCCATAAGCTACGCCTCAAATACAGAGCTCTGTCCAACGGTGGAGCACTAGAGCAGTCCAGCAGCATCCCCTTACCCACGTCCCCATCTCCCACTTTGCCCCAGCACCCTTATCTGGCCCTGCCCAACAACCATCACAGCAGCCAGGCACACAGTGATGGCAAAGAGGCAGAGAGTCAGACTGTGTTTACTGAAGAGGTTAAACCTCAAGTGAATGAAAGGCTGGAGGCAAAGAAAGACGGAGGAAAAAAGGGATCTGGAGGTGGTCGTAGCGGACGCATTAAGAGGAGAGACTGAAGACAATTGGGAAAAAATATTGTTGTTGATAATGGACACTTCAAACACAGAAAAGTAGCCAGTTTTCTATGGTGTTTCAAAGTGTTAAAAGTTTTGTTAAAGGGTTGAATGTGGTACAGCCTGTAAACTGTGGTCGGCAGCAGCACTGAGTCGGACACTTAACCCTTTTCCAAATCAATCTCACACTTTGACCTGGGATTTTACTGTCTTCACTGTGTCACTACTTTACAGTCTTTCCTACCTCCCAAACTCAGCTTAGATCACTCAAAAAGAGAAAATACAACTCAACTTCTCTGGAGTCTGCAAATGTACAGACTATTCACTATTATCTGCCTTTGAGGCTATAGCCCGCACTTACACATCTACTGTGGCATTATAGGAACATTCCTTCAACCAAAGAAATACATCCCTGTTTTAGTGACCCAGTTTTCTGTTCATCTGCACACAAGCCCCATCACTTCTGAAGCACTTAGATTGTATATTACTGTGACATATGAATTTGAATAAATGGAGGATATATTTTAAGAAGAAAATGTGGCAAAAACAACAAAAATAAAATAGTGTAATGCAGTCGTAGACTTAGTGATTAGCTTGTTCTTAGTGAGACGCCTTGTACAGTCTTTTGTCTAGAAAATGCCTCAAAGAGTTTTTTTCTATTTACTAAAATACAAAAAAAAGAGCCACAACTTTCAATTTTTCAACTAAACTCCCTATTCTGGGGATTTAGCTGAATTAAGTCAAGGCCAGTTGTTAGCATATCAGTCAAGGCTATGCAGATGACAGATGTTGACTTGACAAGCACAAGGTAATAGGCCTTGTTTGCCAGCTTCATAAACCAGACACAAAGGCTGTCTGTCTAATAAATAAAAATGCTCTTCTTTGGTCACAACCAGAAAAGCTGCTCTCTTTCATATGGTGCCTCTATATATCGTTTGTCCCTTTTGTCCAAACATTGACCGATCTCTGAACGTCCCACTGACCTCTCACAGTAGCTGCAGTCTGTTTCACTTCCTGGTGCCTGCCTCTGGCCACTATGTATAAATGTAAAGTTGTCTATCTCTTGTATACTGCTGTCATTATTTTAATATTATTTTATTATTAATATTGTTATTTTCTATTATAAGCGGTTATTATTTTTTGGCTATTTTTACTATGTGTGTTTCTGTCCCGTTGTGTCATTTGCTCTGGTCGTGCTGTGTACTTAACCCTATGCCCCAATTACCATTTGTACTCTGTGTTACTGTATAACCTATGACGTTGTTTGATGAAAGACGAAACAAAAATGGGGAAAAAATGAGAAAAAAGAAGCCTTGTCCAGAAGTGATTATGTATTGAGATACTTCACGTGGATATGCTAAACGGTTACAAAAAATGCTCAAAATGGAAAAAATAAAAAGGTTGTTGAAATTACTTAATCTGTTTTGTATTGTCTTTTGCATAAATCACATATGTCAGGTTAATTTACTGTTACTTATAAATGGCCTAATAATGCTTTATAGGGCAATGGTCAAAAATCTGCACAACACAGTCACAAGCCTGGGTACAACTTGTACCATTACCAAGCCCGGATAAATGGTGTCAGTTGAATTACAAGGGCATCCAGTGTTAAAACATATGCCATAATATGGAAATCACTGCACAAAAATATATAAATAGATAATCAATCAATGAATCTTTATTTTAGATACTATTTGGTCCACATAAAAATGTAAAATTACCAAAAAAGGAACTGTGAATAGTAATTATAAACAAGAAACAAGTGTACCGAGAAGCCTGCCGCCTCTAATCCTAATGCAATGAACAACAGCACATTGGATTGGACAGCGAGTGCCACTGCTGAGACTTACATAAGAGGCATCATTACAGCAGCCTGGCCTATCAGAGACAGAGGTGTCACAATTTTAAAGACAACGCCCAACATTTGTTGAGAAATAGCGGACAAGCAACTCTGATCTCAACATGAACCACAGAAATCTATAAATCCATATGCAAGTGACAATATTACATAAGTTATTGGCTATTCATTACTGCTAGGATGCGGCATTTGATAGGGAACTTACACATTGCAATGAAACCTAAAGCTGTTGAGAAATATTTGACAAGCAGATCTGATCTCAAAATAAACCACAGATGTACATGCATGCTTTAGTGACATTACATAATTTCTAATCCTACATTTTATGTTTACTGTGCAATCAAACCTAGTTAGACTGTGAAAAATAGTTAAAATAAACCATAAAACCTTTACATTTTTTGGTTAATGGCAAAACTACATAAAATGCCACTAATATGCAACCCTTAAATCCTAGAATATCAATTATGAGTAACAAATACTATTCGGGGCAATCAACCCTAAAGCTAAATTGTTGAGCAAAATGGGACAAGCAGCTCTGATGTCAAAATGAACCCTGAAAATTCATAATAATAGTCAAAAGATAATAGTAAAGATAGTATAAAAGTAAAATTCTATAGAAAACATGTTGCAATCATCATTCACCTACAGCTACATCATTTAAAATTATATGACCCCCATCTCCTTTTTTGCGGGACTGGCGTGGCGTCGGTTGAAACCCAGCAATAAGCACTGCCCTTCATACTCTGTCTCCAACAAGGTGACATTCCTGTGAAAAACCGCATTGCATTGTATAGCGCAGTTCCACCCCCTCCCACCTCTATACATTTTCTTGATTTTATTCCTCATTTTGGCTCCTCCCTCATCCCCCTTTCTCTAGCCCATATTTGAGAGTAGTAAAAGCTGCTTTGTATTGCGACGGAGGCGAAAACAGGACAGGAGAGTAAAAAGTAGGTCAACAAGGAGGGTGCGTGTAGGGGGAGAGAAAGAGAAGGGTTGTTATTGAGAGCCGGGTGGGTTATGTTACATCACATGCCTCTACAGCCAGAAAAAAAAAAAAAAAAAGTTCCGCAAACTAACTCAAAGAAGCAAGCTCCATTTCTGTGCCTTTGGGATGAGGTCAGTAGTGCATGAAGATACACAAAAGAAAAAGGGTTGCATGATCAAAGCATATTTATTTAGCTGGGTGTTGTCTTTCAGATTAGGTTTTATAGCCACATATTAATACATCGTCCAATCTAACGTGTAGGAGTAGGTTATTTGGACAAATTCAGGGTACCAAAGTTAACTGTCAGCATCGGGGTCAATTTCAGAACTGGGTCCAAATTGATTTGGTCTCCAGCTTGTGAATTCAAATGTATTCACTCTCCACATAGCAGTTACAAGAATCATTAAAAAATATTTATATATATTATTGAGCTAGCTTTTGTTTGACTAAATGATCACATCACACAATGCATTTTAGCAATACGATTACCTAATAACTTTGAACAGACGTGTCAAAAATATTAGGTCGTCCCCAAAATGATTGACATGCATGCCAATAATGGATAAAAGAGGATTTTATAACAGATTCAATAAGCTCTTAAAATGATGGAGTTTTCAATCAATCAGTATATCCATGTGAAAGAATACAAGCAAATTAAAAAAGGGGACAGTAACCATATGGAGATCTATGAATGAGTTAGGGCTGGATAATGTGAAAATAAGTACAGCATTATGGTGGGGCATTTTGCTTTTAAAACAATATTGATTTCATGATATATAGAAAAGTGATATCTTGAAGAAAGAAATGGTATAGTGCTTAATCCTATCATAAGAGAATGAATTAGCGCTGAGCCTAGTTCTACACTGGCAGCTTTTGTCCTGGGACTGAATGGAAAGAGAGCATGAATGTAAGTCAATGTGATGTCCTCCCAAGTGTGGCAAACCCAGCTGTGTGTTAGTGTGCGTGTTCTAGTGTGTAACTGTGTATATGTGTGTGTGTGTGTGTTCAAGAGTGAATAGAAGGGAAGGAGGCGTTGGCCCAGTGCTGCCTGCGGTGAAGCAAGTTACGTAACTGAGATACTGCTGCAGCCGCTAAATGTAGGTCAGGAGCACAGGGAGAGCCAGCCGTGGGGTAAGACTGTGGAGCTCTGTATGTGTGATGTAGTGTTGCCAATAAATAGATATTATTAACACATCATTATATATTAAAACTAAAATGAGACATCGCTCCATATTGTTTTTGAGGGAAGGAAAAAACTGTGTACATTGCAGAGGAATGCTTAGATAAGATAAACAAAGACAGAATAAATAAAAATTGTTCAAATCCTTCAACAAAGTTAGCCGGAAGCACTTATAAATGTCTAATTCTGTTACACAACATAAGAGTGTGTTGTGGATTATATACATGCTTTCACATTCACTTCACTAAGCTGTGGCAAATCTTTTTTTAAAGTTACTAGTCAGTTAGGGTGTTCACTAGGGACAAATTAGTAGTAGTAAGTAGTTAGTGAGTGGAAATTTTAATATAAGGTGACACTTGACAAAAATAGAATCCACGACCAGAGAGAGACATTGCATTTTCGATAACCACATTTTGCGATATTGATAAACAAGGTCAAAGTGTTAATTAAAGTATATTAAGGAAATCATGACTAAAACTGTATGTATATGTATACTGCAATAAATACAGTATGTGACAATTATTTCTGATTGTAAATGTTAATGTCAAGCCCTGTCTATATACTGTTTGGTGGTATCAATTATGGTATCTAGTACGACCATGCAGTATTGTGAACACTTGTGTGATTCTTTTTTGACTTGGCTCATCCATGGAAACAGACTTCACCTTGTCATGACATCCACAAATGCATCTGCTGAAGAAGAGAGCGGGGTCACACCATTGCACCACTGACTTGCACAAAAGATGAGCCATCGTAAGACACTGACTGCGTATGTCTTTGCCCAAAATTGTGTAATACCAAAAAAAAAAAAAAAAACGTAGTCATTGTGAAGTCAGTATAAAATATGCTCTGTGGCTGTGGGTAAATCAGATTTTAAAAAGTTTGAATAATGTAAACTATGCTGCACTACAAAACCACTAAACATTTTTTACAGTGCCATGTTAATTGAGAGTGGATGTCCGGGAAGTCCCATCTTATCTTATCTTTCACGGTTCAATTATTCATTCAATAATTATTCAATTATTTTAGAAGAAAAAACTAGGTTAAACAGCATTTGTTAAACAGATATCAATGACTATTTTGCATTGGAAACAATAAGCACTCTTTAAAGGGATCTAAAATCAATGTGTATTATGTGCTATTTTTTAACATACACAGTTTTTGGTGGGGATTCAAAAGTAGGTCACAACAACTAGGATGTTGAATATAGTTTTATGCTCTACCAATTTCAAAGATTTTCTGTAAAACAGGCCACACTAAACAACAAGCTAAAAAGCAACTCAACTTTTTCAGCCCATGATGAGAATAAACAGTAAATATGGTATTGGGTATGCAATGTTATCTTGCATCAAAGTTCCAATCATTTTTTTTCCAGACAAACGCTCATTAACTACTGCTGTATACTCCATAAAACAGATATCTTATGAAAAAAACATAAAACTTTAGATCTGCCTATGAGTCAGCCTCCAGCATTTTCAAGAAATATGAGGTCATCTTTACTTACATAATAATGCTACAGTAAATATGCATCATCTAGACACACCCACATTGCCTGACTACAAGAAATAAACTAGGTCAGTGGTTTAGACCTAGATCCTGGTTTAGTCCTGGTTTATTGATAGTTCAGACCTGGTTTAGTATGGTCCCTGTTTTATCCTTATATAGTAATACGTTTTTCTGCATCAATCTTTCAGTCTAGTTAGTCCTTGTCTAGGCTCATATTAGTTAAAGAAAAATCTGAATCTGAAATCAAATTGGGATAGTTCTTCCAGCCAGGGTAAATGGGTCTAAGATTTGTTACAAGTCTGCAGGAGGTGCAGGAGACAGAACATGCTCGCTTGGCTGCAGTTCAGAGTTATGTTGTCTGCCATGACCCATTCACTGCCTTCCGTCCTTCCCCCAAAAAGTAGGTCAACACAAAGTAAAACTGTGAGGGACTTTACACATGCGCAAAAAACTAAACAGTTAAATAAAAAAGATGTGCTGCTGCCGACATCATATAATCACGTAATAATGCCGTTGATGCGCTCAAGGCACAGTGCTAAAATAGGCCAAAGAAAGTTCCACTGTGGGGCTGAATTGAAAGTAGGCCACCAGGAATAACGACTGGCGTGCGTGTGATGAATCAGCTCTCTGTTATGCAATGCTTACCACACTAAGCTCACATTACCATATCTTGTATCCTCATGTTGAAGGAAGCAGTCTGTTGGCATGGCTTTTGTTTGTGTCTAAGGAACAGACAGTACAGTATCAATAAGCCGATCACAGGTATTTTAAAGCAGGATAAAAGACTGAGGCACTGTTGCTATTGTTGTTGGGTTAGGTAAGCAATTATTTCCACTAAACAGTAGTGAACACACTTCTATTCTGGAGACGCAGATAGGAACAACGCCACACTAAGTAAACCTGCTATAAATGAGACCAGTAAAACATGGCTTTTTTTAGCTGAACTAGAGGATAATATGAATATTGGGGTACTTGTAAATACACATAAGGCCTTTTTTATGTAATGTAATGTGATGTAATATATACTTTCCAGGGGCGTAGCATCAGGCAGTGCAGCCTGTTTTAGTTTAGTTACATAACTACAGGCATTAAAATAAGACATGAAACAGAAGATGAGACACCACTAATTTAGAAGGTTATAATAGAGTTATCTTTATCCATGATGTTTTCTTAAAATAATATAATATAATGAAGAGTAATGTAATACTTAATTATATCGGCGAAACAATGATATTATAGAATCACGTTGGTTCTTGCCCGCAGATCAAAACAAAATGCCAGTTTAGTTTCAACTGTTGCACACAGGTACATAACATGAAGACTGAACTGGATTGAGTTTGGTACTTCTACGATTAATGACAATTAAATAATTCACAAATTAATGCCCTGATGCACATTTATTGAGCCAATAATCCCGCTGAACATAAACGAAATCGCATGAATTTTGGCACAGTGATCCGGGCTAGAGTATAGTTAATGTACATATGCATATTCTCTATAGTGCCCCCATGTTTATGACCCCTATGGGACCCTGGACACACTTACTTTGGCAGAGAGCAATGAAACTTGGTACAGTGATTCTCCACAGTGTACCCAACATAAAATATTATTA
>JAVQKC010188442.1:0-10614 GCA_036025475.1 Philypnodon macrostomus | reverse complement strand
CCTGTGTTTAGTCCTGACTTTGGGCACCAGCAGAAGGCCTGTGTTTAGTCCTGACTTTGGGCACCAGCAGAAGGCCTGTGTTTAGTCCTGACTTGCATAAAAACAGCTTAATAAATTTAAAGAGTCTTTCACTTTTCGAGTCACACTTTTTCTCACGTTTACTGTCATTTTGCAGTATTTTATTTTCATATTGTGAGTATGTCTCCCACCTCATGTTAAAACTCCTACAATGAGAGCACCGACTCATTGTTTTTGGTACCAGCTTCTACCTCATTCATGCTCACACTAGTGCACAATTATAATCCTACAATAACTTGTCTAATTACCAAACAGCAATTCAGAGACGCATGGATTTCACTCTGAAAAGAAATGAGTCAAGCTCAGATTAAGCAAAAAATAGTTAGATAGAGCCACAATTTTATCCCTGAGCAACCCAGAGCCGGGTATATAGCCGGGTATATACTGTTATAGAGAAAGGTCAGATAGTCCAGTCATTAAAATACATTCAGATGATGTACACATTAGCAGCTAGGTATTTCAAATCCATCTAGGTAGGGCTATTGTTGAAAGTGCATTTTCAGTATGGAATTACTAATTTTGTGATTTGTTTTAGCCAATAATAGTATCAACCTTTATGAGGCCCACAAAACTTACAGTGTATCTGTGTTATGTACTAATGGGTAACATGTGTTGTTTTTGTATACCAGCATGTAACGCACAGAGCATTTGTGGCTATTGGCAAACCTAAAACCCAGCGACTCAAAAACCATAATATTGTCTAGTAGCATTGGTTCGGACTTCAGACACAATGATCCATTTTGCCAAATATTGGATGAATCAAAATAACTGTAAATGTGCTATAATAACCAGCACTTCAGGCAACAGTGGTACCTTTTAAAATGTGTACATATTTATATTATATCTATTATATCAAAAAGCACAGCACAGTATAATTGTTCCTTTGTGTTAAAAATGTCTCATTTATCAGACAAAGAACCAGACAGAAGCTCGAGTAAATAATTCAGAGGTTTGATAAGTCATCACAAGCCTCTGTCACTTCTGCTAATAGACCAACAGGGCCAGCTGTTTGAATATGTGCAGATGGACAGACACTGTATATATTAAAATCACTTTGTTGAACAGATGTTTGAGATGATTGGACAAAATAACCATCTGAGTCGAAAAAGAGTGAAACTTCAGGAATATTTTTGTTGCTAATAGCTCGCAGATGGTTGTATTAATAGAATCGCAGCCTGATATGGCGTCAATATTCAGAAGGAGACATGATGCACTTGAGTAAAACCAGTCAAGGTGTGGTGTCACTTTTGTTTCTCTTTTCATTTTGCTTTTATGTTCTTAGGCCTGGTTTAGTCCTGTATTAGTCCTAGTTTCAGCTTGGTTTAGATCCAACTGAGACCTGGTTTATTCCTGTTTTAAACGTTACTTAGCCCTTGTTTAGACCAGTTTTAGAGTTAATATACTCCCAATAAAGTCCTAAAGACCTAGTTTAGACCTGGTTTAGACCTTTGATGTGAGTCTGTCCTGGTTTAGTTCTGTTTAAAACATATTGTGATGTGGTACTTGGTGTGAGAGAATCACAGAACTAAATAATGTAAAATTGTGTAAATAAAACATCAACGCAGTCACAATAGAGTAGCGGTCTTGTAAACTAAATAGTTAATGTAGGAAACCTGTAGCCATTGTTACTGCTGTGCAGTGGTTAATGTAAATGTTGTACAGAGCAACACTCGCGCAGTAAAAGGTCAGATGCTGGTCCAGACACTAGTATTGAAGCCTGTTCTCTGTGGTTTAATATCAGAGGTCCAGGGGGCTGGACTCATGCTGAGAGGTGGTCTATGCTTAAAGAGCATGTGTGGCTAACTTTAGCAACTGTTCTAGACAAACAGAACAACAATTGATCATGTGACTATATTTAGATTGCAATTCATATCTTGCCAGTTGTAGCAGTATGGACATTAGGCATTTTATAAGTCATTCAAAATGTAAGATAATCAACAATATGACCCCAGCAATCATGTTTTATTACTTTGTTTATTTATTTATTAGTATGGCATCTATACCAGCTACTATGAGCCTTAAGTGGGTTACATAATCGTTAAGTAGTTGCAGGGCTGATACAGAGACACTGACAGACAGACGGTCATTGACATTTACATTCAGAAACTAGTGAGAATTTTAGATATATGATCATCCAAAACATACCCATACTTTTGAATCATTTCTTTCTGTGATCACTCTCCTCTTCATCGTTGTTAATCTTGTCCTCTGTCTGGTCAGTTTGCTGTAGCGCCGACAGCCTTAACACCAGCTTTTATCCCATGTCCTCAAAAGATCACAGCAGCTTTATGAATCTGCATCCTTCTGTCAGAATATTGAAACATTCACAACATCAACGGGATGACATTGAGACAGTGCCCCTGGCTTACATCTGGCCAAAAACTACAAAAATAGTACTTTTCACACATTTTTTTAAAAAAGAAGTAAGGAACAGAGGGAGCAGAACAGAATAGATCTGGTTTATAATGCCTTTTAAAGCTACTATGTGCCTTAGGCGGGGCACACTGTGGTTAATGGCACTGACAGACATTCTCTCTCACATTCACTCTCTAAAGACTATTACTTTTCATCTAATTCACCCCACCTAAGGCGCATAGTTGCTGGGCTAGGCTCCAGTCACAAATGCCATAAAAGAATGAATATTAAATTAGTTGTAAAATGTGGATCGGGTACTTGTAAGTATTTTATTTGCTCATGTTCTATATGGAGTCTATTATGGGTGTTAGGCAGGATACACCCCCTGGCTAGTTGTTCACAGGGCTGTTACAATACTTTGAAAGGCATTCACTTTCACTTTAATTCACTAAGCTATATTTACCAATTCAATTCACCTAAGGCCTGTAGTTGCTGAGATTCTTTTTTTACACATATTTTACAAACAGAAAGGCGAACGGGTGGGGCGTAATAGTGTTTTGGGAGAATTCAATTGAGATGCAGATTGGCTGATAGTTCTCTGTGTATTCTCCACGCTGTCAGTGTGTTCCTTCCCTTCATTTTGTCTCTTAAATGCGCTCGGATGCAACCGTTATAGCAATGAGAGCCCGGGGAAAAGATAGAGATAAGAGATCTAGATGTAACTGTACAGGTGCCTGTTAGGGACAAAAGAAAGTACAGACAGAGAGATCACCTACATATCAATCACAATGAATGAGTGAGAAGGAACATGCTGCTGCTGTGACTAAACATAATTGTTGATGCTTTTGTGAAGGGGTGCAGCTTTGGACAACTCAGTAGTCTATAATCTGTCTCAAAATCTGTGGTTACACAAAGAAGTCACAATAAAGTATGTCCTTATCCAATTCAAGTATTAAGTAAAAAGTATTGAATGCAGATTTTACAAATATGGGTGAATATGTGGGCGTGGGGCAGAGCATGTCATTGTGTCAGCCCTGCTACTAACTGGCTATTATCCAGGGTGCACTCCATTTAAAGCCTAGTTGGTGAATAGGCTCCAGTCTCTTACAATCTATATATATTAAATTCTACAACTACTGCTACTATGACTATACTACCCGATATGTTTTCACCATGATGCTAAAAATACATAGATAAACATACATAAATACAATAAATACATGTATTCCTCAAAATCTTACTAGGTAGAAGCCATGTGAAATTAAACGATGTACAATGTAATATGTATGTATCTAGTTACATTCCATCACTACACAACCACCATTATATGTACTGTAGGAAATGAGTATTGAAAAATCATTACTGTCTGAGTACACTTTCTAGAATGTGACATAAACATAAAAATAAATCAAATAAATAAATAAAAATGAATGACCAACTATACTTTATGTCTGTTTTGTGCAGCTAAGGAGCGTCTGGTGTGTGACCCTCTGTGCTCAGATGCCGGGTGCTGGGGTCCCGGGCCGGACCAGTGCCTGTCCTGTCGATACTTCAGTCGGGGTCGAACCTGTGTGGACTCCTGCAACCTTTACGAAGGGTTAGTTCTATACGATGCTCAATCCCATACGTCCACAATGTCCTCTGAAAGCTGACAGAGAGATTATACAGAGACCATGTTTGGAGGTGGGATTAACCTCCTGCTATTTTCACACGTGCGTTAAGTCCTGTTTTAGATCTATATCGTTCAGTGCAGTCAGTCAATCAAAATCATGAACCTGAAATGCATTAACTATTCATTAACTATTCAAAATGCCTGTACTTTTGCATGGTGATCAACAACTTCAGCCTCTGGCACTGAACACTGGCCCTCATTCAAATGCTAATAGACTAGTTAGTACACATTTTTGTGGTTTGAAAATGTAATAAAAACATGGCCCCAGCTTACTACCCAGGTTTTTGAAATAAAAAAATACAATACATAAAATAATGTGCACTGACCCGGTTTCAAGAGTGATACATCCAAAAGTATGTCCAGCCATTGTAAATAATTGAAAGCCTTGTGTGGCAGACCCTTGAAGCTTGTGTGATGTCTTCTTCTGACACTAAATAAAGTCAGCAATACTATAAATACTCTTGAAAATACACATCTGTCACCTCAATGCAACTTTGTAAGTCAACCTCTGGAAAGGTTTTGCACTTTATAATGTGATTAATGGAAAATACAATATGTCTTTAGAAAGTCAGGGCATCTAAACTCTAAATCAGGGGTGTCCAAACTATGGCCCGGGGGCTGAATGCAGCCCGCAGAGCAATTTTCTGTGGCCCTCAGGCTCACCTCCCAATCCTCCCAAATTGTCTTTTACTGCCTGTGATTCTGCATAATACAAGTAAAAGCATCTAAGATATCTGTCCACTTTGCTGTGTTGTTATAATAGGGACACTAAGTTAAAAAAAGCCTGCCAGAAGATATGTGTCCAGAAAACAGATACAACAGAAGTGAAATCGGTCACCTCAGCGAGTGGCCCTCCTCAGTTTACATTTTTGACAATATGGCTCACAATGAAAAAAGTTTGGACACTCCTGCTCTAAATCATTAGTTCTCAAATTGTGGTACTGTACGTGGGTTCTCTCGTGGTACTTGGACCTAGTTTTGCTTAGTCCTAGTTTAGTGCTGTGGTTTAGAACTCGCTTAGTCCTGGTGTAGACCTGGTTTAGAACTGGTTCAGGAATGGATTAGTCATGGTTTATATTTAGCTCTAGTTTGGACATGATTTAGACCTGGTTAAGTCCTGGATTACACCTGTTTAAGGCCTAATTTAGTCTTGGGTTAGGTCTAACCTAGATGGTTCTTGAGTGACATTACATACTTAATTAATGTCAAATAATTACAAATAAGATCAAGTCATTTTAAACCCTAAGCAAACCTACATCAACCAGGCCTTGTAAACAGCACACCAGACTAGCTGTTTTAAAGTACTCTTTGAAATAGACACTTTACCCAGAATCCCTGTGTTGTGGCAGGAAGACAATGTGTTTAGTCGCATCTCACTGTGCAGCCTGTGTTATTATAACCACCACACCGTTCTGCGGGTGTTTATCATTCAACCAGGGCTACCTTATTAAGTGTAAGGTGTATAGGGAACTGGGCCGGGTCATTCATAAAGACTGGAAACGTAAGACGCACTGCAGCAAACTCATTATGAAGCTTTATAGATAGAGAGGCAGCTGTAACATGTGGGTTTCAGATTTACTATAGCAACATGGCTTCAACTGGCGACACATAGCAATGAGCATTATAAGCGAATGGTAAACTCCAAAGTTAAAGGGGCCCTTCCGTGTTAAAAAATACTTTAAGTTGTATTTTTTTCCATAGATGTTCTGTATATTTAGGGACCTTCTTGTGAAAAGCTAACAGTTGTGTTAAAGGCCTTGTTCAACGACGAGTTGGCTTAACCAGCAGGTGGAAAGAGGGCCTTAAAGTAAAAAAAACTTTAAATGATCAGCCGTGTTTAGGCGCATGCTCTGGGAGGACAGAGGATCAGCGATGATATGTTTGGGGCAGGGGGGCTAGGCGTGTCACTGCGTGTCACAGTCATTGCTTGCGCACGGGGCCACGCCCTGCCTACCTGTACCACCTGTCTACCTGTCCAACAGCACTGCCCAAAACACCATCACTATGGCAACCGCTACCACTATATGTCAGCCTTCACCTTTTTGCAGAGGGTGTTACTTATTTGTCTTCATATCACTGATGTTTGTTGTCGTATGTCATATTTTCACAGCTTTGTTATAGCACATCATTGTAAACAGTGGTCTATATCCAAGAAAACTGAGGCTATTTTTATTTATGTGTTATTATTTCAGTGTAATCTCAGTGCACAATCTTTGTAGTGCATAAAAGGGTTGCATATGAATATTTTAAAGCTATATATTTATATGTATTTTAAATATAGAGTTATAAATTGTACATGTCTGGGAAATTCTTGTCTTGTCTTTTTTCATTTACATAGCTTATACAGTATGTGTTGAGCAACAGTGATATCATGAGCCATTATTATGTCAGTGAGCACACAAAGCCTTACACCTCTCTTCCAAGGTTTTTTGAAGGCCAGATGAGGAATAATTAATTACTAATTTGGTTTTTGATCCCACGGGGCATTTTTTTCTGCTCCTGAGATTAACCACCATGTTTCCCTCTTCCCTCACTGACCAAAAGAGAAGTCCCCCAAAAGTCATTATCCTTGTCCGGCAGTCACAAAGGCAAAGTGCCAAGTCAGTTGGCATTGTGATCAAATTTTAATGACTTTTCCAGGCCACTCCGGTGCTATTATAAAGGGATTGACGAGAAATTGAATAACAAGGCACTTCATTTAATTGATTTCTAAAACAGCGTTGGCCCCTAGCAGGTAGCACACATTTCAACTGCTGTGTCACCTGCTGGAGTGATGGTATCAGCACCACAGTTAGCTAATTAACTACAATGCTCCTGGGACTTCTCTGTCTGTGGGGGAAGCCATCGTGGATGCTCTATAAGAACATCTACTGCCCTTTGCTGTCCATGGGAGAATTATACACTCAGTGGCTAATAAAGTATTTGTGCCTAATAAAGTGGACCTCTGCTGCTACAGCCCATTTGCTTCATATTTAGATAATGTGTCAATTATCTCAAACCTCTGACCTCTGGCTTTAACAAGGCATTTTTGCCCACAGAACAGCCACTTGAAAATCTACCCAATAAAGTGGACAGTGTTGAATTTTGGCATTCTGAGTAGCTTTATGATTGTATCTGACGTTAATTAATGAGAATCCTTTTGAAACCTTGTCATTCAACACACTTTCAGTTAAGTGTTTCAGCAGACAAAGCTCTAAGCCTCATGTCTCTATTACCTGCCAAATCTACCTTTATGTTTCCTGATCCCACCTGTGCTGATGTTTCCCAGGGACATCCGGGAGTACGCTAACAGCTCTGTGTGTGTGGAGTGTGACGCTCAATGTGAGAGAGCGGACGACGACTCTCTGACCTGCAATGGACCGGTAAGCAAGAAATCAATGAGACAACTGTACCCTGCAGGGTTATCTGTAAAGCTCTTTGTGTTAAATATGAGTTTTGCTGTGTACTTTATACCCATGATTAATCTAGACCAGTGAAGAAGACATCTAATCACTGTGTTTGAATGTAAAAAAAAATATATTGATATTATTGATGCACTTTACATCAATGAGCACTTTTAACTAGTTTTATAATAACAACATTTTTTACTTTTTTTTTTTTTAGCTACATTAATGAGTTGTTTCCATGATTCACTAAAACAACAAATGGAGGTAGTTTTGAGCGAGCTATCCAATCCCTAATCAATCAAATATTCTACTGCAGGACCTGCCATTGGCAAACCATTTCAAAAAGATCCCTACCAGATGGTTGTGTGGAGCACTTCATTTGTTGACCAGATCACCTTGACTTAGTCCCTAAAAAATGTATAGTATTGTCTTCATCTTTTAGTCTTCACGTCAGTTAAATTATATATATCGATTTGCTCGCCCTTGATTAATGAACATTAATCATGCTGCAAAATTTGCCTGTGGTCATTTTGGACTGATGACCTACATTATGAAGAGTTGAGACATTGCTTTTAGCCTAATATTGATTACAACTCATGTTTGACGTGGATTGATGGATGTCTGTGAAAAGAGTTGTGGTGATCATTGAGCTTGTCCTCAATATAAAGGGAATGGTTCTTTGGTCTTTTGCCCCTGACCATTTATTATTAAAACTATGGATAGATCCACATACAATGGTGACCTTGGCTTTTCTTGTAAAGTCTTATCTCAGGGTCAGAAAGAGCAGTATTTATGGAATCTATTGCTATTGCTACTATTGGTTTTAGTGTCCCATCATGGTGTCTCTGATTATCTTGTAAATTGGAATTGGCAAACAACCATTTTACTACTGTTTCTCTGGGAGTGTAATGCTGTTGTTAATGGGGAGGTTAAAGCTATACGATTAAATGTATAGAAAGATATAGGTTTACTATGGGACACACAGTTGTCTTCTTATAGCCTCTGTGTGGTTGGCATAATCAGCTACATTAACACCCAGTCTATAAAGTTTATTAACCAACATTTAAACTATAAACAAAATATTAGTATGTAATTGTTTTTGTTTTGGCCATGAAGGTGTCTAAATCAAACAAATAATCTTACTTAAAATACACTAGATTTGATCAGTTATGTATTAAGGGGTGGCACCTCCAGGTGTCCATGACTCCTCTGTGCCCCCTCAGAACTACGCCCCTGGATGACAATAATAAGTGCACATTGCAATGACTAAATGACTACATTGTTCTCCATGGATTCAAAATCCTGCGTCCTGCATTGCATATATTCTTTAGATCAGCCTTCTTCTAAACTGCCATTCAGAGAGTAGTGTAAATGTCCCAGGGTAACCTTTTTAGCCTGGTTGTAAAACGTCATACGAGCATCACAGGAACACAAATGGATTACCACAATCGTGTTATAGCCCCACAGCCCATAGCAATTACATTAGAGCTCACACACATGGTGATTTGATAGGCTGCAATGCCCTTTGAGTACACACACAACACAAATGTGACAATAGCAATGAATAACCAATGAAGATTGCCTATGTATTTGCACTAATGCTGACACACACATGCTGTTGGATTGCCATGTCAAGAAGATACAGCCTTGCTTTATATAAAAATATCCCAAAGGTGCATAACGATAATGCATAAACATTTAGCATGCATTATTTACAGTTAAAAGTATGTGAAACCTATGGGATTACTCGGATTTCTGCTCTTCATCTAAGTCACAACAATAGCACACAAATGAAATGTGTTCATGTTTTTATTGAACACAACATATAAACATTCACAGTGCAGGGTATGTGAACCTTTAGATTTGATAACTGTGTGTGGTATTAGTTTAAGCAGACTGTGTGTGATGAAGATCAGAACACATTTATGACCAATTTATGCCGAAATCTGAGTAATCCCAAAGGGTTACTTTTTCTTGCAACTGTAAAAGCCAAATTGCCCATGACTTTTGAGCTTATTAAAAGTTTGGAGTTAAAAAATCACAGTAACATTTTCTATATACACAATATGACCATGCACGCTAACATACGTACAAAGAAATACCATCACTGAGATTGACACTATCAATGAATAACTATGGACTGCCTAATGGTGACACATACATTCACTGTTGGATTATGTTTTTTGTTTTGAATTGGTCTTGCTTTATATCCTAAAATGGTTTATTGTCACAAAGCCAGAGCAATTTTTTTTCATGAAATGACAAAAAAGATGAAAATGTATCACAACACCAAACACAAAAACAGAACTCATAATAATAAGGGCAATAGATAACCACTCTCCTATGTATGCTAATGCTAACACACAATGTCTTTCAATTCCTGAAACCTTGCTTTATGGCTGAATTTACCATGCATTATTTAAAAAGCAAAAAGCTTCTCTTTTGAACACCAGATGGTTAAAAGTTGTATTGTCTATGTACAAAAAGAGGCAAATGTATCAGTAAACCCAGGCACGCTAACACCAACATGCCAGGAATAACCAATTTACATTTACAGCAGGAGTCTTTGGTCGTGACCTGGCCTATCCTGGGCATTTTTTGGTCATCCCCAAACCCTGCTGATTGTTTGTCCTGACACATAATTTAGTCTTCGCTGATGTGATGGGATTATTGGATGCACATTGCATACAAAGACCCACACACAATATCCAACAGTGTGGAGAGGGAGACACTCATAAAAAGCAAAGTGCCAGGCTCAACAGCACAGCAGTGAGCAGTCAGAATTTCAATTTGCATAATTACAGTGAGGTGAATGCTGAAAAACATAAACATTACGGTATAGACTATTGTGTAAAGCTCTCTTTGTCAGAACCGGAAAGTAACTTAATGTCTTTTTCACAAAGTAAGTATACCTACATTTTTGTTGATTTTTTTATATATTTTGAAGGAAAAAATATGTGGCCTTACATTCAGAAAGAAGCTGAATCACAAGTATCGTCAAAGGTCATCCATCCATCCATCTTCTTCCGCTTATCCGGGGCCGGGTCGCGGAGGCAGCAGTCTAAGCAGGGACGCCCAGACTTCCCTCTCCCCAGACACTTCCTCCAGCTCCTCCGGAGGAAT
>JAVQKC010188436.1:0-11905 GCA_036025475.1 Philypnodon macrostomus | reverse complement strand
TGGATACAACACCAACACAATATTAGATAGCTCACACAATTCACACACACACACACACACACACACACACACACACACACACACACACACACACACACACACACACACTTTCAAGTCATCCTAATTGGGATACTCTATGAATATGGGAACCAGATGCCATTGTGAAGTCTGCTTCTCCAGTGTGGTTTTCTCTAGCCCTGCCTGTGTCCAGAAATCCCTCGAGGACACCAGCAGCTTGTGGTTGTCCGATCTTTTGCCAGTTCGGATCTGATTACTCACATCCCCATCCTCCGTCAACTTCCTGTCTTGCAACATAGATTTAGATAGAGCTATACAAGGGAGGAACTGTAGAACTGATTTGTGGAGGTGTATACTTGTGATGGATGTGATTGACAGCTCTTAAAAATATGTTTATTTAAATGCATAATTTGTGACAGACAGCCATTATACACTCTCTTTGCAACTGTATTAGGTAGACTCTGTACCTAATAAAGTGGTCCCTGGTCAGCTTCTGTTCAGAGATCTGCAGACCTTGATGTAACAATTCTGAGTGGAAAGTCAATTATCTCCAACCCAGATACAGTAACTGCCACTGACTGGGTATTGTATCTTTTTCAACCATTCCCCGTAAACACTTGCCAAAGGCTGTGTGTACAAATCCTAGAAGATCATCAAGTTCTAACACATGGCATCTTCATTCTTGGCCTGAACTGCAATTTTGTACCTCACATCTTAGCTTGCAAACACGCATTTCTACTTTGGCTCACACATTCAACAAATATGTATCGCTTCCACCTTGTTTGGTATGCAGAGTTTGTGGAAAAAGTGAAGAAGAAACGTGAGTTTTTAGATACTTTTACAGATACCTAGTCATAAAACTTCATCCAACAGGTCAGATTTTGGTCTTCTGCTTTACATTTGCTTTAGTCCTACTTTTGTGGTCAGTAGCACTCTTCAGCTACCCCCTTTTTTCACTTACCCTCTTTACGTCAACACTCGGGCGCATGGAGGACTACTTACTAGGCTTGACTTCCTCTGTACACACATGTTTATTCATATTGTGTGTAGCTAACTGTGTGAGAAAACCGTGCAACGCCGTAAAAAGCAGGTTGTAAAAAGCGGTCGTTTTTTGGCCAACGCTTTTGGAGATGCCAGTGCTCCAGGGTGCAATGATTAGACCCATATGGATTCAGGTTTTCGCTATAGCAATGCCTGCCAGCTAACTTCTGGGCTTGGCTAGCTTCTACAATGAGGATATGAAGCTCTCTTTTGATGGATAGCCTTTTTTTTGGATGCCGGGTCAAAATATTGAAAACGAATACGGCCAAGTCCGGACAGAGGTTACCCAAAGATATTCCCGTTCACCGACTTTTCGTATCTCGTCGGATTAGGCGGATGGCTTTACAAGATTGTCCCGGGAACGTGGAGCCAAACCAGCAGGAATCATGTTCCTCATGTCAACAACAGCTAAATCAGTGGACACCAGCCAGGCCCTGTTCTGTCTGGGGAGGATGTCAAGATTTCATCTATCACTGAAATTACAGAAAGAGGAATTTGAGGAATGGGTGTCTTTAGACTTGTACACAAATGAATACACACATTGGCCACTTTATTAGGTAGACTTCTTTATTGTGATGATGTGCTCAGATAGCTTATTAACGTCCTCACGATCAATGGAGCTAAACCAACGGATTTAGCCACACACATAAGTTCAAGACAACACTGCTGAACCATGCATCAGAAAGAAAAAAATTAAGTGAACATAGTATGGTTGTTTGGTGACCAGGGTTTACAGAGCATTTCATTGCATTTTTTGACCCTGTGTTGAATGTGCATATGACAAATAAACTGAAACCTGAAACCCAGAGTTTGGAAAAGCTACAGTATCTAATGAGCGTCAGTTCTCTGAACAAAAATCTCTTGTGGATGCGAAATGTCAAAAACTGGTTTGAGATAAATAATTTTAGCCCAGAGGACTACTTCTTACATCAAGGTCTGCAGATCTCTCAACGGACAACATGACGACACAATCTACCGCTGCAGAAACGTGATCAGTCAGTGTTTAAAACTAGGCTAACAATTACAAAATCTTGGTTTGATGGTTTGTCTAAATAATACTTGATCTC
This sequence comes from Philypnodon macrostomus, assembly GCA_036025475.1. Lineage (NCBI taxonomy): Eukaryota > Metazoa > Chordata > Actinopteri > Gobiiformes > Eleotridae > Philypnodon > Philypnodon macrostomus. The sequence continues at coordinate 9,779 of JAVQKC010188436.1, read as the reverse complement.
TTTCTTTACCCCAACTTGGCTAACCATTTAGACTACGCTACAACCAAACATCCAAATCATCTTAGCTCCAAGGAACTTAATCTTCTGACAATCACAGGCTTGTAATACTAATAATTTATGTTTCTTCTTCCAAAAGTCTCCAACAAAATCCTGTGTATAATAATTCCCACTGTTGGAGCCACATGTAAAACCCACCACAATGCCAAGACCATTTTTCTGAATATCCCATACTCCTTCCTCGTAATACAAAGTGAAGTCAGTTACATTGTCAGATTTGGATGGTAGTATAGTCCATGTTGTTTGTGGTTTTGGCTTTAATGCAAACCTTTCCATATCTTTCCTTCCACTCACTTTGAAAGGTGGCAGGGGTTTCTTTCTTTGTTTCGAACCAACAGCTCATTCAAACCATTGGGGAGATGGTGGTCACGGGCTTGGCCTCTTGTCAAAAGTGCGGCAAGTATCTGGATTGAGGAAAAAATCATCTTAATCCTTATCCATTGGCCTATAGCATAAACTCATGTGCAGAAGATATCATGCTATTTTACATCATCTCTTGAATTTGACTCGAGGGTGCCCAGTGGTAAGAGGCAGAAGATGTGGGGCTTACCATTGCTGCTGATATGTGTCATTTCCAATATGTGAATAAAGTGGGTTTGTGTTATTACTATGTACATATATGGTACGGTTTCAAAGTAGTAGCAAAAGAGGTTAGTGTTTTGAACCACAAATATTATACACAATACAATACATAAAAAAGTGGATGAAGTGGACAAGATATCTATGTATTTGTATTCAATGTTTGTTTTTTGTTTTTTTACTAATTGATCTGTTGTCCAGGGTGTTGTAGTTGCACCTAGAATCGATCAAGTCAAAAATGATATGATATGATAGTAATAAATGCCATTCATTATACAAGTGAAATCCTTGCTTACTGTATAGAAAGTATGTTTTAATCAAGCTGAATCTTTCTGATGAGCCCGGGATCACCTGCATCAGAGCGTCCTTGAACATTCTCCATAACAGCAGCGGTAAAAAGATGAAAACACTTTATACAGAGACAGGTGCTGATTGGGAGCCCTTCACTGGGCTGAGTGAAACCACAAAGTCTCCACACTGACAAATAGATACCCACTCCACATCCACCCATGTGCAGTTTGATTTCTTTGAAACCGTCTTCTGCAAAAGAGCTGTTTAATAGTGTCTATAAAAAGGCACGCTGGAGTCGGTGAAGTTTTTGGAGGCGCTCCAGTTTGATGCTGTCTGTCGGAGTGATGTGCAAATGATGGGCTACATAATGAGCAGGTGCAGAGTGTGCAGACAAACCACTTCCACATGTTTCACTTTGAGGCAGACGGAAGGAGGAAGCGAACATAGGGTTTTTGTGGGTATGTTCACTACAAAGGTGTACTATCCTTACAATAAAGAAAGAATTGTCAAGTGAGGTTGACAGCAGTGTATCATATGGTATTGTCCTCGATTATTGTTGTATCGGGATAAAATGGGACTAAGCAGTGGCCTACACATCAAAATCCAGTCCCCACCCTAACTAAATCAAAACCTGACCTGCAAAACTAGAAATTACTAATACCCGGAAGAAAAAAACCTGCATACAACCATCGGTCCAAAGTGCCACAGAGCCACAGAGCCATAGATCCACAGATCCACAGATCCATGATCCACAAATCCACAGATCCACAGATCCACAGATCCTGAATTTGAGAACCAATGGTTGTACGGATGAAGTCATCTTATCCTATCATTTGACTGACAGGAGCACCATAGAAATATCACTGTTAGAACAACTATAAAATAAACATACCAGTGATCAAATTGATCTTGGAAGCTTAGCAGAAGAGCAAAATCCAGCAAATCTTTTATTCATCTGAAGAAATATAAAACTTTAACCTGTTTTCTCTTGTCACATCCACAATAACCCAAAATTATGACACAATTTCTGACCATTTTTGGAAATTCAACTTAGATCTGATCAGGTTTCGCTTTGTTGTTCCCGTTACCATGACAACAATCTAACTTGTAAAGTTGGGAGTTAGCGTTTCTTTCCACAAAATTGGTGCCCAGTCATTTAGCAAAGTATACTTGGGGCCAGTGTTTTTATTCAGTATTTTCTAGTGCCAGCATGTAGTGAGTGGATTTAGTTTCTTTGTTGAGACCATTCAAATGTTTGCAGTAGCTGCTTGTCAATAGTTTATTGTCCCAAAGCAATTTTCCTTCACAACCAAAGCCCTGCACTGGTTTTCTGTTGCTGTAGTTTCCCAGGAATAGCTTTACATCATTGATTGCCGAATTGTGGTACTACAAATGGCCTATATGCTTTTGCACTTCATGGCATTGTTTAATTTAGAGAGGGTTTTCTTTTTGTTTTTGACCTGCTCTGGTAGGAGACTGGATATGGATTAATGGCGACTAGTTAGACCTAGTTTATGGCTGGTTTAGACCAGGGGTGTCCAAACTATGGCCAAACGTGCCCCGCAGAGCAATATTTTGTGGCCCTTGTAACTCTCAATTGGCCCAAATTGTCTCTTTACTGCCTCTGACTCTACATAATCAAACTAAAAGAAGGCGTTCATTGTCTATCAAGATATTTTCCCACTTTTCTGTGAGGACTTCTGGTGAAGTGAAATCAGTCACCTCATCGAGTGGCCCTCCTTGATATACATTTTTTGACAATATGGCCCTTAGTGAAAAATGTTTGGACACCCCTGGTTTGGACCATGGTTAGGCCTGGTTTAGTCCCATTGTAGTCGCTGTTTTGTCCTTATTTCTGTTGTTTACTGTTAAATTATATGGTACTTGGAAAGACAAATATTTTCCACGGTGGTGAGAAAAGTTTGAAAACCTCTGGTCTACCTCTAAGGAACATTCACATTTAAGCCCAGGCTACAGCAGTGTACTCATTCCCATGGAGCAGCAGCAGTTGTTTATGATGGCACATTTTGTGTTTACAAGTATGTTGTGGCTTTTGCTGTTGTTGTTCAGGAAAACAGCTGAAATGTGTGGTTTTGTGAGTTTTGTTTGTTTTGTTGTGCCACCAAATTATGACCTTTTCTCCGGGAAATGCAATACTCAACTCCCTGCTGAAAAATTACCCTTTAAGGCCCTCTCTTCCCCTGCTGGCTACCCTCACTTCACTACTACAGCTGATGCTCACAATGGAAAGTATCTGACAGCTTGGGGGTAGTAACTGTCTCTGAGTCTTTTAGTCCAGGATACAGAACTTCTCAAACATGAACGAATGAAAGAAAATACAACGTCAGTTATGTTTTTGATTAGGAATTTAGAAAGCTCTGAAAAGCCAAGTCAGCAAAACAGGACCCCTTTAATTGATACTTACATTACTGTACAGACCTCAGTGCAGGTTCACAGCCACATGACCATTGCAATTTAGCCCTAGTGCGAATCCATTTAGGAACATGCAAGTCGCTATACATCAACGAAAAGCTATGGATAGCTGACTATGCCTCTGAAATAATGTCAAACGGCAGAGAGCAGGCAGAAAGCTGGCCGCTACTCACTATCCCCAGTGCACTGTGGTCAAAGCTGGCTGAAGAAAAGTGCGGCTGGCCTACCTCAGTCTACAATATGTGCTATGGAGGTCTGTCTGTGTGAGTGTAAGCCTGGGTATTCTGGATCACTGCTCTATGGACAAGTCCAGACAGAAGGCCGACAATCTGGGGTATTACTGTCTCCGGAAACCAACCAGTATTTGTCAAAAAGACTAGCCACAGGTCATTTACTTTGTCTTTCAAAGGTATTATTTGTGTAAAACTTTATTTATTTATGTATTTACATTTCTTCCACTCTTAAGAAGGGTATAGTAAATATGGGCCTAAGGCAGGGTACATAGACAATGGCCAGTAATTCACAGGGCTCACATTGACAGACTGCCATTCACTCTCACATTCATTCACTAGAGACATTTTAGAGTTATCAATTAACCCATGTCTTGGGGCAGGAGTGGAGAGTGTTGCCCATTAACAAGGTTAGTGGTTCAATCCCCGCCTGGTTTATACTGCCGCTGTGTCCGTGAGCGAGACACTTAACTGAATGAATGTGATATTGTGATGGTATGGCTGCCACATCTCCATCTGTCTCGCCCAGGGTGGTTGTGGCAACAGGGTAGCCTTCAACCAATGTATTAACTGGACTAAATTGTTGTAAAACCTCTTTGAGTACCTAGCAAAACCTGGAGAGAACATGCAGTAACACGGGGAGGACATGCAGACTCCACTCATTGACTGGTCTTTGGATAGAACCAGGCACTAGATGCTACCAGTAAAGTCAATACAAAATGCTTTAAAATTGGTCAGCATGTATTTACAGTCAACGTAGAAGGTTGGATTTATTATATATATATATATTGATATATATATTGATATATATATATATATTTATAAGTTATGAGCCGTTGAAAGGAGATTAAATACATATCATTGATGAACAGCTGGACTCATTTCTGTTAAATACCTAATCATATAAACTCACTGGCAAAGCTTCATCCAACCATTTTACCGATAGCTTTCCATGTTGCATTCAAATTAGCATTGTTATGGATGGCACTGGAGTCTTCTGGAGAGGCCCAGAAACACTGTTGCTAAGCGGGTGGTCAGTTAGTCACTAGAACTAACGGCGAATTTTCCATAGATTTTTTAAAAGTCCCACCTCAAACTAGAAGCTGGAGCCTGCATGGCGTCCTGGTGTGTATCCATCAACATCATTCAAGTTATGACTACTTTAAACCCCAATTTATTTAAAAAAAAATTGATGCACACCTCATCGCCAAGTATGCTATGACTTTCTACAGAGCCCACCCAAGCGCCTTTGCATGATGATTGACAAACATTGGAAGACACACATGGACCTCCCTTAAACCATAAATTATGAAAGAATGAAGAAAAACGAGCTGAATTTGGTGCCGTAGTGCGTAAACATGGACTTGATTTGGGGATGTTAATTGTATGTTTGTGTAAGCCTATGATGCAGAAGTCACCGGTTTCCAAATTTATGACAAGGAATCTTAATCGTATGCTGTCACTGAGGTAAACAACGTTAGCTTAATCAAAACCCAATTTGTTAATCTTCGGATTTCGCCATCTATATCCAAAATTTGAACCCCATTCAGCGACTTTTGGCAAAACCTGTTGGCGACCATGTTTTTTTTATAGTTTGTTTGCAGTTTTGTGGGGTCCTAAGGGTTTTGTTCTATTCCATGGCACCAAAGTGACTGCAATAGTGGAAAAAGACACAATATAACAATGTCTAATTATCATTTTTGCTTTTTGCAGGGTCCTCCTGGTCCGAAGGGTGAAAAGGTGAGTTATTCAGTATTTTTCAACTGTTTAAACATATGGATTCAGTTACTGCCTTATCAGATATTTCTACATTTGTTTAACCTTTATGCCTGAGCAAATACTCACGTCTGTTTATTCACATATGTATGTTGGATGTCTTTATTTGAAATCTCCAAGTCTGACTTTTTAAATCTTACTGACATTTACAAATTCACAGCTCTTTCCCCTGCTGGCCTTGTCCACTTTACTACTGCGGCCAATACAAACAATAAAAAAATGAGTTTTTTTTAACTATCTGCATACAGTAATGCAGAAGTAGTGCTTCCGCTCCTGATAATGTCAGCGCCTCAGCATATAGGATTACTCAAACATGTATAAATGAATCAAAATACAACTTAATGTATGTTTCGGACAGGAAAACAACATACTAGGTGCTCGGAAATGTAAAGTTAGCATAATAGTGCCATGTATGAGTTTGATGAGTGCATTTCACAAATACAAAAGCCGAGAAAATGAAAAAGCAAAAGCCAGAGCCATTGTGAAGCCCTTTAAATGCTTTGCTGAACACTCCTCCATAAAACAGAATTGAAGCATGCAGAATAACCGCACTGTGTCTGTACAAAGCTGTAGGGCGAGAGGACAAATGTGTGTCATCAAAACCAACGTCAACCAAAGTCAATGGTTTACTCGAAGCAAGGAAAACAGGCGCATTTTCATATATAAAATCCTACCAAGTGCCCTTAGAATTATACAGTAAGGCTCTATCTGACATTTTTGGAGAAATTTAGTTATTTTCATCTTCCTATATTTGGATAACCTAAGTGTTTTGTGGAGATTTATACATTTTTTAACTTTTTATACTGTATGTAAAAATTTTAAGTTCCATCTGTAATATCAAGCCTTTACTTCACTTTTTAAAGTGGATTAACTCAAACGTAGTCAGAATGCACATAGAACTTTACAACTCTAAGGGGACGATATATCGACTATAAGCGATCACTTACAGGCAGATGTATAGAGACTGCACCTGGGCTCCAGTGAATGGGGTAAATGCCATTAGCCTTAAAACATAAATCTCACAAAGACAAAGAATACATTAACTTAACATATATTTCCTCCTGTATTAAACCTTAATGGCAGAGATTATAAAGCCCAGAAAAAAAAAATATATATATATATAAAAAAATTCAGCCCATGTATCAGAAACTTACATAGATGTTGTACAGTGAAACTTTACAATGGATATTTTTAGTATGGATTATAATTCAGGAGCTGCAGATGTACATTAGCTCATTGTGGCCTTGAACGGGTTAAGCAGGCAATCAGGCCATCAGACTAGTTATAAAACCCCATTTAGATGATTGTCAAGCACCAGTTTAGCATTCATTGATTGCATGCACTCTCAAGCCTCTTCATCTGCCCCACGTCATCTGTCCTCTTTTAATAAACTGAAAAAACATTAATTTTCCCACCCAAGACGACCGAGGCGTGCATTAGTCAGCCCCATTCACAAACATTTTCTCATTAAAAACCTGTTATTTGGACCCCGGCTCTCAAACTTCATGACCTAGCCTCTTTTATTTGAATTTGCTCAAGCACCTCATTCAGAACTCCTGTCCGTGTGTGATAAGTTGTTGAGCTCATTTCACTGCATACGGCTAACGTTGTAAAGCTGCCAGCAAAAGATGAGTGCGTCACATTAGAGGCTTAGCGATGTTGGGTTATCTGATTCGAGACAGATTAGGACAATAATTCAATGTCAACTGTTGCTCTTCTCTCATTTACATCTGAAACAAAAGTACGCTCCAGGCCTGAGACGTGAGGAAGCCACAATTCTTGTAAAATCAGGTTCAAACCGACAACAACAAAAATGGAGCGGCAATCTCTGGGGCATAAAATTCAGCCTGGCAGCGACGCTCACCACCAAACCACTGCGTTCCTTCTGCCTCTGTCTGATATCCAGCTGATGTCAGGAGATGTTGTCATAAATGATTTAATCCTGACAAAGTAATTTTGTTGCTCGTAATAAAGCAGCTCTATTTGGATCTGAAAATGTTTGAAAAATGGATCAGTGGTAATCTGACTAGAAAGTAGCTAACAATCAAAACAGCTCTGGAAATGTCCAACTTTATACAGTTGCACTGTGTTAAGGACAATTTGGCTACAGCTAAAAAAAAACGCTAACACAAGATATATGCTAATTAAAACGCTGCTATGTTAGGAAGATGCTAAGATGAGCTAAATGCTATTATAAGCTACATGCTAATACAAGGTAAATGGTAACATAATACACTTCAAACATTAGTGGAATGCTAATATATTATAAGCTAAATAATACATGCTAACTTAACAACACTAGCTTTACTTTCAAAAAACTTCAAAATTAGGTTTCTGGCTTCTTCTCAACCAAAGAGAGAGTCCAAGAGATTATATTGCTGTTTTAGCGGTATAGCTCAACAATGGTGTACTAAAAACTATTTTGTTTTTCTTTTTAGGGGGATCAGGGTGACCAAGGACCACGGGTATGTCTGTGTTCAATATGCATGTGACTTTGTGTGTGAAAAGACTGTATACAAAAAAGGGTTGAGATGCATGAAATTCCTGGGATAGTGTTCGTCCCATGTGGCCAAATGCAACAAGCTAATTTAGCCCTGCTTATATCTGAATCAATACGAGATACCTTGGACGGCACGCTGCGGTAAAAATGTCACTCTTTTTGTAGTTATATCCTTTTCAGATTTAACATAAAGCAACTTTTTGAGGAATAACAAGTCTGCTCTGGAAGCCAAGTGTCTGTGTAATTACTAACGATTCAGTCAATGCTCAAAAGCCTTAATCATTCCCAGCAAAGTTGTTTGACATTTCTATAAAAATGCAGCTTCTAAATGGTGATAAGTGCTTTTTCGTGCTCCACTAGACATTGAAAATGAATGGCTCTAGCTAGCAGCAATCATATCTTCATTTTTCTTGACTGAGGTTAAAAATGGACCAACTGCACAGGTTAGATTAAAGTGGATTGCATTTACTAGCTAACGTGACTTTCTCCGTATCTGCTACCATCATCAAGGCTAGTTTTGTTATTTCGTGTCTGCAATTCATTCTCCTTGATGAAAAGTGAGGTTAGGCTACACGGTGACTTATTTATAGGATATATATATTTAGTTAGGGGTATCTTTTTCAATCCTTTATGTTGAAAAATCCCAATAAGTGGCTTACCAGGCATCTACAAAGTCCTATATAATCTTTGGTGTTGGATGCATTGAAAAGCTGACTTGCAAAAGAATGCTCAATATTAGAATTGAAAAAACATGCTAAATCTTGTTGAATGTTGCAATAATTTATTATTAGGGTGAGGATACAAGGCTCTGGAATCATAACTAAAGACAAAGAATAACTAACTGTTCAACAAATCATTAAGGTTATTCTGATATGGATTCAGCATTTGCTCATATCACTATAACAGTTATGGTCAACTCATATCTATGGGGTGAAATCCAGCTTTATACTGTAAGTAGAAAAAATCAGGGGGCCACCATATACCTGTAGTTTCTGGCACCCACCCAGACATTAGTAGTTCTGTGGCTATTAACTTTGTGAGCTAACCTCCGGGCCACTTGTGCGCGTCTAAGCATTTCTTATGAAGTGGAAGTCAATACAAATGACCTTCCCTGTGAAATCTGATTAGTGGACTCGGAGTGATAAAGTAGATTTCTAATAATGTTACACTCGGGCAGGCTTCAAGTTCAGACAATAGATCTTGACGCCTCTACACTTTCATTTTTATGGCCAAAATAAAATCCTTTTAAATGATTAATGATGTAAAATTATTAGGGTTGTCTTCCAAGTTAAAAGCCACCACATAGAACGCGGAAGGAAATAAATGTAACCACTGGCTGGATCGACGCGGCTGAAATGTCCCCCGTTAAGTTCAAATTTCTTGGTCTTGCCCATAATTTGTACCCTTTTAACCCAGGAAATGGAGTCATCTGTCACTATCAGTGGGGTGATTTATGGGCCAGAAACAGCAGTCTTGTTGCAGTCGCCAGCCAAGACCTATTTGTCTAACAGATGTAAATAAATAAGCTGCCCACTTCAACATATCGTTTAATTTACTTCCACTTACAGACTAAGCTAACTGGAACAAATTACCTACAATTCACAACTGAAGGGCTATAGCTTGAAACCCAACAGTGGCCGCTTTATTAGGCAGGCCTGTTTCACTGCTCCTGAGCTGTGATAGCCTATGATTATGATTATGATATATGACGGGTTACAGAGAATGGTTTGAAAATGATACAATATCCAGTAGGTGGTAGTATTATGGGCGAATTCCTATTCCAGAGGTCACAGAGTCACATACAGTACAGACCAAAAGTTTGGACACACCTTCTCATTCAATGAGTTTCCTTTCTTTTCATGACTATTGACATTGTAGATTCACACTGAAGGCATCAAAACTATGAATTAACA
>JAVQKC010188407.1:0-18264 GCA_036025475.1 Philypnodon macrostomus | reverse complement strand
CCCCCCCCCCCCCCCCCCCCCCCCCCCCGGTCTGCATAGTATAAACACAGACTCTCACTCAATGTGGATGCTGCTGCTCCCATCCCCCACACATATAGATACTAGCAGCAGGCGCACGCTGTAGGGAGGTTACTATTGGACAACTATGTTTGAAGAGGAGAGCTTTTTAAGTATCCCAGCGCAGATGAACTGGCTCGATTTATGAGTTCACCCACATCCTCCTGACCTACATTAGTATCAATATTACTCCAGATCTCACAGGTTGATCATCACTCACCCAGCACTGCAATCAATTTTTAGACGTGCATATTTTATTTCTGTCTTCCTTCACTGTAATCAATAATCAACCACTTTTGACAGTATCTATTTTTGTACTATTTCTTTATATATATCTATATATATTTAATTTGTAACAATGTTGTGTTTAAAATGTCCAATGCAATGAAAAATAATATAACTTTCGCTTGTAGATATTATTTATGTTAATGTTTCTCAGTATTTCAGGTCATTGTTTACAAAATGAATTATTGGACATAGCTTGAAGATGTTTTACTTTTTATCCTTTGGCTACTGCTGTTAATTGGAATATCACCCACTTATAATGTCTTAACCTTAACGAGCAATTTTGCAATCTACCTTAATCACCAAAGATGCCTTAATTAAAACCTAAGTGAACAAATAGTGAACAGATAAATCAATGCACGTAACTTATTTAGACACAATGACTTTAGTTCTCACAGGTCATAGCTATGTCTACATTTTTCTCACAGTGCTGTCTAATTACTCAGCCTGACGAGTTGATCCAGTACTTCAGGTTCTCCGGGGTAAGGCGTGATGAACAGGTCCCCAGACAAAGACACGAACTCCACAAACCTGCAAAATGACACAGAGGTTAATGAAGAAGCCAGAGGCAGAGTTTTATGTTGTCAAACAAGGCACAAATTAATGATGACCTTCTCCTGTCTGCACAATACATGCTTCTGTGAGAGAGCGTCACGGGTCGTTCGGTCATTCACTCATGTTAACACTTGATTTTTGTTGTTTGGTCTGTGATTTCCAAGTCATGAAGTACTGCCAGGTTTAACAAAGTGGTTGCAAAAGAGCCCAGGACTTCCTCTACAGCATTTCTCTTCAACAACGCCAGTGACGAGGTCAAATCTAGGAGAACGTGCTCCAGGAACATCCAAAAAGGGCACACATCCAAAACTTCATTTACGTAAACATAGATTAAACTCACCATAACATACAATATAAAAAAGAAATCAACTTTATTTCTGAATTGTAGCTAAGTGATTAAAAAATAGTCTAATCTAATTGTGAGTTTGAGACCATGCTTACTTTACTTTACATTGTGAGGAGTAAAAAGTAGTTTGTATATGTTTTGGTCTGTTCACGCTGACATTAATCAGCCCTTAAGCACATATTAAGCACATATTAAGCACATATTAGACAGCGTAAGATTCTGATATTATACATTCCCTCTTACGTGAGGAGGAAGACGACTTCTATGACTCCAGAAAATGTTTGTCTGCTCCAGCCAATTGAGAGATGACACTATCACGCCACAGCATCACCAGATCGACGCATGCGCTGAGGTGGACAGATGTGTGCGAAGCATGTGCTCACTGTTACTGTCGGCCATACAGTAAATGCTGTACTATGGAAGGATGATTTAATTTTGACCAATTTACTGTTACATTTAGGGTCACAGTTTGTTCACGTCTGCTTTCCAACATGCAGCATGTTAGTCAACAGTCGAGTCTCAATAGTCCTGCAGTACTTATAACATGGTCAAATAAAGTACTTCTAAGATGAAAAAGGCGCCCATGGTCTTCTGTTGGTCACCCACGTGGTAAGCCTGGTAAGCTAAGGTTAGCTACTGCGGGCTAAAATAACGCGTTCATATTTTAGTGTGACATCCACCTATGTGATGGAATATCAATATAATAGGCTGCCGTCAATATTCAGTTTTAGATCTGAAACATCTCGGCTTGTTGACAAAAAAATCCCTTCTTTTTGTGTGTGTAGATTTCACATTTTATAACAAAGTATTCTCACAACAGTCATGTTATCTGTATTATGTAATTGTCTGTTTAAAGCTATCCGTACTAAGAGTAGAACAAGCTAGCAACAAAACGGTTTCTATGGAAACCCGTGAGCCAAAGCCTTTCCACGGCTCTGGATATAATATACAAATATAACAACGATCCTGTCCTTTTTTGCCTTGGTTTTTAGAGCTTATTCAGTATATTTAGGTACATTTAACATAATATATGCGAATGATTACACTTTTTGCCCTCTCGTAGTAATTTCCAGCTAAAAGTACAATGAGCGTGCAGACCACGCCCATCCCCGCGGCACCTGCCACAAACAACTGCAGCCCCCCCGCCTCCAAAGAGTATTTATATTTAGACAAATATAGAGGTGGGGGGGTTTCCATCAGGAGCAATGTCTGCTCCAATAATAAACAGTAAAAGTTCAAGCTATGCCAAAAATACAAATCACAAATGGGCATTAGCTAAACAAGCCAAAACAAGCCCTGACAAGTCTTACAATTTAGATCTAGACATTAATCAGTAATGGTGGATAAATATAACACAAATACTCACCGTGAATGAATAAACAGAGGGTTGTTGATAAGAGTAGGAGCCTGTCAGACTCATAGTAACTAAAAAGAGAGCACTTGGCTTTGGTTCATGATACGACTGCAGGCTGATTTGCTCAACATTTCTTCTAATAATAAATATTCTTACTGGCTAAGCAAAGATCTAGATCCAGCTTACGAATTTATTTAGTGTTATTTCCCAGTCCCATTATACACTCATTCTACAGTAAACATAATATTTAATCGCCTACAAGGAGAAGATATATATTTTAAACATTGAAAAAGCACTTTACCTTGGCAGGACCAAAACATGTATCTACTGCCACCTTGTGTTTGTAATTAGGAATCACAGCCCATCGAACAGCGTGTATTTGTATATATAGTTTAACGGCTAGGACTACTTTTTAAATAAATATATGCTAAAAAAATTATATATATTATCAACATTATTAGTATGTTTAGTGCAGTCTTTGGGACTGCTTGTTACTTTTCATGGTTATTATGTTACAAAGTGAGTTTTTATACTCAATACAAAAGAGGGGTTTGACTTTTGAATTTTGTGGAAAATGGAAAATGTTCATGCACAGTGATATTACAGCATATTACGAACCAGGCAATATCATTTATAGGGTATAGTCACTGAGATATAAATATATAGTGCATTTTAAGATTTCACCTGAAGGTCAAATATTCCTAATGTTTTGTGATATATTATACTATTCGGTATCTTAATTTATTTTAATCATATTATTAATATATTTTTTTTTACAGCGCCTACCTGTGGCACCCCTCGGATGTACATGCTTATTAAAGTGGGCGGGGCTGCGATATGTGCTGGCCCCGCCCCTTATATAATGAACGGACAGTGACGTTATCGTACCAGGGTAGCAACAGTTGCCTCGAGACCCCACCGCGCCATAGTGACTGTAGCCGTGGAGACAGTTACTTACCAACGGCGCAACACTCAGCAACAGCAGCAGCAGCATCTGGAGTCACCGAGCGACTGGAGAGAGGGCACAACTTTTACCAACACCAAGGTGAATATTTATTTAAACAATCAAAACGCAGCCATTGTAGAGATCTGTGGAAAATATGTTGTCGATACCGGTGCGTTGTTTTTTCTACCTTTCATAACTTTACCTTCTTTAATTAGAGCACCCGCCCCGCAAGTAGCGTTAGTTAAGAACGGTTTCTATTACAAATTGTGCTTTCTCTTCAGATCGCTCTCATTTCTATCTAATAACAGCTTTAAAAATGTATTAAAATTGACATATGTCTTAATTTAACGCTTGCCTGACGCGGTTTGCTTTCATTAAATTCAGTTGCGTCTATTCACCATCACTTTACACTTGTTGCTTTCTGGTGAAGCGAGGTGCGAAAGCGCTTTCTGCAGGATGCTATTAATAAAGCTAGCGTCAGTGCTAATACAGTGCGCACTAAACGAGTGAGTGCGAGTTCTGATGAAGTTTGTGCGATCAAATGTTTTCGTTATAAAGTTTGACCTAGCTCCTAACAACGCGCACACGCCTCGATTTGGAGCGTCTTTCTCTGGATTGTTGGCAATGCAAGGTGGAAGTAGAGGCTCTGCTAACTAGCCTTAGCCACCCGACGCCTGTGAGGAGTGTGAAGAGAGCCCGCTGTACAGAGGGCTTCATGGGAACTTTCTTCGTCAGCTGTTCCTTTGCTATATTTTGGCATCGTAAAATTGTTCTGTCAGCAGCAATTTGTGCTTAATTTTAACGACTGGCATTTAGTATTAATGTATTTAATTATGACTATGGTGGTCTAAAGTGCACATATATATTTTTAATGCATTTACTTAATAGTTTATACCATGCAGCTAGGTGGAGATATGATGTTGTTATTGTATTCCTAAAGTCACATAAAGTTTATCATCTATAAGCACTGAAATAGCCTGGTAAAACTGTGTACTTAGTGCTTTGATTGGTCTAACCGGGGTACATTTGACTTAATAAAGGCTCAATAATGTAGTCAAATAAAAGTCAATGTTAATTAATGAAGAGATTGGTCCAACTGCTCTAACAGTTGTCTGCAGAATGTTGCAAACCTTTATCCCAGTAGCCTGTATTTTGTATAAAAATATGTCAAAGACATCTGCCAGGGACTTGATCATCTGTAACAATGTGTGTTGGTGATCTTTTGGTATCATGAAAAAAATGAATAGACCAATGATCTGAACTCTGAAGCAGCTACACAAGTTAATACAAGTATTTAACTGGAACGCCAAGAAGACTGAAAGTATATGATCCACATTTGGGCTCACTGAGCAAGGTTTATTACACTTATCAATCTGACATTAGACCCTTGGGCATGCAAGATTTATTGCATTGTATTATGCAACACAGCCAGCTAATTCTCTTAGCGGCTGAATTGTGATTAGAAATACTCACTTTGATCTGTCAGAAGTGCAGCTCTAAAGAAACGACTGCAGTGTGCACCTCCCCAGCCCCCCCTCCCCTGCCCCCCAATCCAAGCATGACACTGTTATGTTTACATGGCAACTTGATATACAAAAACACCCAAGCCATGGAAAAGGCGCGGGATGGAGCGGGCCAGGGGGCGAAATATTATTCTATGTATTAAAACATGAGTGTTCATATTCACACCATTTTAATCATGTTTTCCTCTTTCTTTAGGATTCCCGACTTGCAGGGGCTGGTCAGGAAGTGAAGTTTCTGAGAAGGAAGATTTCTGAACATCTTAAAGTAAGATATTATCTTAAGATCAATACAGGAACACTTGGTATTGCAAAGGTCATTGGTCTTGTTTGGTCCACTTTGGGTCCTAGTGTAGACCTGAGTTAGACCAGGGTTAGTCTTGAGTTTGATTCATTTTAATCCAATAAAATAGTACTTCACCTTTAGTTGGTGTCTTGCTTTTGCAATGTTTACTACTCTCCCTGTTTCATGTTGGGTGTTTAATGGATTTGTACAGCTATCAATAGGACAGCTGCCTGGGTCTCTTGGGCAGCCGGTGACCTGACACAGCTTTTGGTCACATGTTCGGTGTGTAGCAGCAGTTGTGTGGATGTGTGTATTTTGACTAATGCTGTATTTAGCCTTGATCTTGATGAGGCCCCCTGTACGTTCGCCCCGGGGAAAACTTCTCATTCAATAACTACAAATATAGACGGTGGTGGTTGCCTCACATTTACCTCCTGGTGTTGTGGCGTGACTGTATGGCGTTTATGCTCTTTATTGACTATCATGATCGCACTTTAAATGACATATCCCATGTCTTCAGTCAAAGGCGTGTCAGAAAATCACAGAGCAAGAGACCGGAGACAGCGGAGGAGGCCTTGTGGGCTTGTTAAGTGGAAACACTTCCATAAACTTAAAATGATTATAATGCATTGGTTAAGGGACAGTAAGTAAATTAACAATGGCTGTGTTTTTTCAGCTAGCATCAACATTAGTAGTGATGGGAAACATTGATCAAGGAAGTGCAAACAGTCCAGGCAGACATGGTGAATAGCCTGCCGCTACTATGGGCCTGAGGCTGGGTATGTCTTTAACAATGGTCAATCAATTATTTTTTGTAAAGCATTGATACAGGCCGCCAAAATAGTTGTTGTAATATTTGTAGGGCAATCTTGCAATCAATATTTTCTTCTTGAAGTAATTATTCATTGTTTTGTTTTGTACACACCTTTTGAAGAGAAAACAGTTTCTGTCTTTGAGTTCCCTCACCAACTCTTCCTCCAACTGAAACTCTTTGGAAATGATTGTGGACTGTGGCTGCTAGGATACACGGAAACAAATCTTGTCTTACAGCAAAAAAAACTGTCCCTGATTGGCTCCTGCTCGGCGGCAACAAGTTGAAACTAGTCGCTAAATGAAATGTTTTTCAGTCTTGATCCGTGTGTGTGTGTGTATGTGTGTGTGTGTATGTGAGTGTGTGTGTATGTGTGTGTGTGTGTGTGTGTGTGTATGCATTCTTTACATTCCACCTGTTTGTATCGTAGCTACACAACTGTTAATTAAATTTCCTGCCACAAACAGCAGACAAGGCGCTGACATTTGCATTACAATGCCCACTACCCCCCTCAACCCGCTCAGACAGGGTTAGCAGCACCCCCTACCTCTCCACTCTTTTCCTCCCTTTTGTAGACTTTTTTTAACATCACAATTTGCCAAGAAATGTTTATTCACTTAGAGAAAGACAAAAACTCAAAGCAAAATTCAAATAAATAACAAGAACTTCGAACATACAATTTAAAAACAGATTCATAAAGTTGGGATGATCCTGTTTATTGTGTGCGGCAAGCTACAATGAATCAAAGTGCACATAGACCAGTTGTCACGAGTTAAATTATCTTTTGTTTACTGCCATTGTAGGATTCAGGAAGGCAGATGTTTTACAGTATATTCAGTTATCTCCACACAGCTTCTGTCAAATCCACAAATGGAGTTACCATACAAGACTGGTCTATTCAAATTCAAATCGGTCACTAAATTGGTGATATAGTAGTTGAACTGAATTGTTGAAGGAAAATGCCTTTGGGTAATGCACTATCTTTAAGCCCTAATTAGTATTGTGGGCAGATGCTGACAGATGTTGAGGCCATTGGGGCATTAAGCAGCATCAGGTGTATGGTCACACCTGCAAAATCTATAGACTTCAGATTGTATTTTAAGGATGAAATGCACCTAAAACGGCTGGATATATTTTGGCTGAGCACAATATCACGTTTTTTGTGGTGCAGTGGCAGCCATTCACTTGTTGCTGCCATGTGTTTTTACCTATAACATCACACTATATTTGGTCAATTAAATGAAGTGACTCCAAAACTGAAATCATCAATGATGTAAGGGGCTGCACAAAATGAGAAAAAAACTATAGGTATTGAATTACCAGGTAGAATATTATATTGCAAGTTCAATTGAGCAGAAATAGGTCCTTTATTTACTAGTTCAACTCGACACTAAACAAGGACTAAAACAATGTCAAAGTGGGACTAAATTAATGAACTATAATATAATAAAATATAACTTTTTTTATGTTTTAGTCACAACACATTTTTATTCAAGGCTCTAATAGAAACGATGATGATCCATTTCAGATTAAAGACCAATATATTTAGATTTCTGTGATTCTGATATTGCCTTTGCTGAAATGACATTCATTTTGCAATATGTTTAGCAAATTTACCATATAAATTGAGATCTCTAGCGACCATCTATTACCAATCTGCTGTCATTTCCTTATGGTTCAACTTGTGGTCATACTGCGCACATTATAATTCTTACTTCTCATCTCTTTGACAATAAATGGACGGTGGTTTGAAGATCGGGGGAGGTGGAAATCTGGAAAGGGTTATAAGAGTGGCTCGCCTCAGTGTTGGGGGAGGAAGTGAAGTCTGTTGCAAACACACTATCTCCATGGCAACAGTTTGATCTTTTCTTTTTTATCTCAGAGCCGTGGCGGTGACATATAGTGGACAGGTTGTATTGCTCCTGCTGATGACCAGAGGTGGGTTCAAGCCAGTTTTTCTCTCTCCCCCTTCCTCCATCGCCACCATCAAGAGCCGCTTTGATTGGATTAGCTGTGAATTATTGAGACAGGCCTAAGAAAACAGCCTCCATGGTGGTGGAAATCTTGTATCATATCTTAATTTGTGCTTTGTGCAAGAGTGGCACGTGTGGTTTTGTGTGATCCCTCAAGCTGGTCCGAACAATAGTGACGCGAGTATGAATGCTGACTTCATTTGCAGTAATAGAGAATATGTGATAAAAGTGTGCAAGGAAGGGACCTGTTGCTTTCCATTATGTCAGATATGCAAAGTTGGATTGAAATGTGGAGAGTCTGGCATTAAAACTACCATGAACAAAGATGTCCCTGTGAAATGAATGCAACAAGTGGCAGCCACGCTTTGTGAATGAAGAATATTGCTCATTTGGGCTTGTTTACTAAGTCCTCGACAGTGACTAGTTTGGCTACACTCCAGACTACATTTTTTTGCTTAGGCTCTTGTTAGAGTCATTGTAATTGACCAATAGCATCATTTTAAGTACCTTATACTTGAAGAGAATCCAGTATTGTTGGTTGTTTTATTCAATGCAAAAATGTTTCACTAATATGTGTTTCTTTAATGTATTTCAAATATAGCTGGATGGACAATAATAGTGTTTTTTGCTTTGTATAGCAGGTATAAAACGACCTAACCTACCTAGTGTTGTCAAAGTGACTGGTTTCTCAGTAGCTGTGGGGTAAGAGATCTTGGAAAAGTAGCTTTCTCTGATGACTTAAACATTCCTCTTCTCTTCTGAACACAAACACTACTTTATCCTGTCGTCTCTAATATTCTCTGAAGTGTAAATTTACCCCCTCCTCAGTGTTAAAATAATAGCTAAAGTAGTATTAGTAGTAAGTTAGTGCCTATAGCGTGAGAGGATGATGTGGGGTGGGGGGGTGGCATTGTTTGGTTTGGGAAGTATTCTGTCCGTATCTTAGCAACAGGCGCCTGGAAACGGGAGTGGACGGTGTTGCCCCTAGCAACCGTTGTTGCTCTGCAAACAATGTGGGCCACAGTGCAAACACGAGCCAAGACCGAGGCTGGGGCTTTTAATTGAACATCTGTATGTGTTTTTCTATGATTGAGAGCGCTGCCAGTGACAGATGTGTAAATCTAGCCTGCACTTTGTAAATCAACACACTTTAGAGCTGTTTTAAGGAATTGAAGTTACCGTCTTAGAGAGATATTCACTTCACATCATCTAGAAATGTCAAAATTATATGTTTTTAATGATGATTGGGCCTTGTTGTGTTTTTCTTTGTGCTTGTTATTTTTATAACTTTGGACTGCCTGGATGGATGTGATTTGAAGTCTTGTTGTGCCAGTTTGAAAAAGGTAGACAGGAGCAATGCCACAGAGACACACAATACAGATCATACAAGATATTTCCACAATAGATTTTTGCTAAACAAGTAGTGTTTATGAAGATTAGTAAAGAAAAGAAAATGGTACAAAAATGAATGCTTATAAATAACCTATGAAACACGTATGTGCCCTGTTACAGAAGCCATGCTGTTGGAAAAAAGTGGCCCCAATAGCAGTCATACATCACACATAGCCCGTGCCATTGCAGATGTCTGTGTTGTGAAAAACACATCAGTGCTTTTTCTTCTTAAACAGTATTGTTTCTTGTTTTGCCCTATAACCCAGGTAAAGCCTTTTCTGAAGGGTCTGCTGAAACAAGTTAAAAGCTCGTCTGGGACTTGCTTGAATGGAAAAACTCTTTGAGATATGACAAAAACCTCAGAAGTTTTTCAGAAATCGGAGTTGAAGGCAGAATAACTTCACTTCTTTGCTGCACTCCCCGCTGGGTCTAATCTTTGTGTCTTTCGGATTCGCTGGAGGGATCTGTGTGGCTTTTAACCCTCACAGAAAACCCCTCTCCCTAGGCTCACTACAGACCAGCAATCTGTAACCGAAAAAGCCAGAGTCAATTGTATTTTAATGACCAAACACATCATCCTTATCTTAACCATAATTAGGCTGTTTTTCTGATGGCAAAACAGACAGACAGACAGACACCTTCAGGCTAATGTTACTTCCTCCAAGTCTGAAGATGAATGATCGAATTGTTGCACGTTTATTTATAACTCACTTCACACTTCATAGAGACATTCTTTTCCTTTTGAAAGACATGGAGAACTGCAGGAGGGTTTTCACTGTGTTTTCTTGATAGCATCTTTCTGATAATGATCTTTTTGTAGCTGGAGTGACAAACAAGAACGAGGTGTAAAGTAACATCACATAGAAGCGATAATTGAACTGGTTTATTTGATCAAACCTAAAGTGGATGGATAGTATTGTATGTATTTGAAGATCGGGTTGCACAATGATTCAGTGTATTGTAACATTAGCAAACACAATATCCGTACTGTATCGCATACATCTGAATATATATTGCCATAACTTCTGACATAGATTCGCACTTTCTATTAGAGCCAATACAAATTTGTTGTGTAGTCCTACTTTGGCCTTGCTTTAGTCTTTTTAGATTTGCAGGCAATTTTAACGAGTAAAAATGTAGATTTCTGCTTAATTTATCTAAAAATATCACAATTACAAACATGGTTGTCCAATGTCAAGTGTTTTTTCTCATATCGTGCAGTCCTACATTGACACAAGGGTAATTTCGACAGTTTGCTCAGTCACAGACATAGATACTGCACACCTTCTATGCCTCGGGCCAAAACCTCTGCACATGGAAAACGTGAGAGGTGGTGAACACACCCAAACCTGTTGTTTTTCTGACTGTGGTACCCTTTCCCATCTATATATAGCTCCCGGTGTCCATGCCCTAACTGCACGGGGAGGCAACTGCTATTGTATAGTGACTGTGTGTTTTATGGTTTAATTTGGTGCTAATAACATATTTCAAAGGAATATCCACCCAACATTAACGTGTTAAAGCAAATTCTCACGTTTTGTATTGGTGCAGTGTGCAAAAATGAATTCAGAGGAAAAACACTCATGGCATAATGATCAATAAAAGCTTAATTATTTGGGATTTGAATCGCTAAATATTTTCAGACCATGGCCACAAGCTTCGCAGAATTAACTGATTCCGATGATGATTATGGGCCTCCCATTCAACCAGGAGCTGCTAACTGTTAATCCTATACAGAAGTCCTTGGTCATCTTTGCTAAACAACATCAGCTCTGTAAAACAAGCATCAGATTTCCCATTTAGTTTAGGATTTAAGCTTGGAAACCATTTAATTGAATCTTCCTTTGACTGTGGGTAAATGGCGGTTAGCAAATCGAGGCTGCGGCACTGTTTCCTATGACAATGTTAGCCTATGTCATTACACTTCTAAACTTTCCACAAAATATAAGCCATGCTATGGTTTGAGATCTCTTTGTTGGAACTATGCTTGAGTTACATTTATTTCTTTGTCTTTGGGTTAACTGAATGACTCACTTGTTTTCTGTTGCACAATTGTTTTGTTTTAGGTTTGCAACACTTTGTGGGAACCCAACTCAAAGTTATAGAGCAATAAAAGCCTGAAATAACAGTTTTAAAAGCTCTTGCAGCATGTTAGATCTTGTATTACTGCACCTGTTGCACTAATAGAACTAGAACATCAAAGTGTGCAGATATATGCCAATCCCAATCTTCTAGTTGTGGGTAAATGCTTATGCCAATACATCACAAAGCCATATACTAATTACTAAAGTGAATATTCTTTGTTTAGACCTAGAGCTGCCTAGAGCAACATTGAAAATCATCTCTGTACTGTAGTGTACCTATACATTCTTGTCTGGGACTTAGCCTTCAAATCAAAGACGTCCTGTGAATCGAGCCCACCCCCCAGCTGCGCCATACCTTCCCATGTCCTATACTAATCCTTCTCTACGCAGTCACACTCAAAAGTCCCTGTTAGAGCTTTACAAATGGGGCCGAATAGAGCGCCTGGTGAAGGGAAGAGAAGGAGGGAAAGTTGGGGGAGGTCGCCATGGCGCCCCTCACCATAGCAACCCACAAACGTTTACAAAGCATTAAAGAATTTCCTCATATCAGCTGGATTATTGGAGTCCTCGGAGCTGTCCCGGTCTGAGACAAACCCTGGATATGGTCAGAGCATGAGCCCCACTGGTGCTGATCCTCCTCTCACGTTTCTGTTTTTTTGAAAGTTGTATTTTATTTAGCCTGTACTCCCCCTTAAACATCTATTCTTCCCCGTTCCCTCCCTTCGGCACCAGCTTTTCAAAAGACCAGCCTTTGTGCCACTCCGTTTTTAGCTCCCTTTGCTATTCTGTGCACATTGTCGCCCAGTGGAAAGTGAGAGAGCCACTAAGTTAGTACTGGACTTGGGTCAGCCCTGTCAGCACAACCAATATTTCAGTTATTGTTAGTTTGGTCTTTTGAAAAAATATGGGGACAATGGGATTATATATGTCTATTTAAATGTGTTGGTGTGATGCAGAAAATCATTTTGGGGTTCAATGAAGAGGCTATACTATAGCAGTACATTTGTGTAAATGATGAACATAATAAAAAGCAAATGATATGATCAAATGTGGTACAGAAGCTTATAGATACATGTGTTTTCTCTGGCATAATTTAAATGTATTACCCCCTTCTAATAAGAAAGTAAAAGTAGTTAAGAATATTAAAAATAGAAAATAACAAATGCATTCAGAGGTTTTACTGTTGTGAGCTTTCCAAACAAGCCTGAACCATGTCCAGGGGTCAAATAAGTGTCTCAATGATCCTCAATAATAAACGACTGTTGGGCAGAAACCCCTGTATCTACATAGACTATCTATGTGCATAGACTTTCAAGCTCTCATTCATTCAGTGTGCCCACATTGACACATTTTATCTTATCTTTATCTCTCTCTCCTTCCCTCCTCCTGATCCCAGCATGCAGAACTCTGAAGGAGGGTCAGACTCAGGGAGCAGCGTGGCCACTCTACGGACGTCATCATCAGCTCAGGCCCCTGTGGTACAGCCTGTCCCAGCCTCCCAGCAGGTAGGATCACCACAGCCAGCATCACTGGGCAAAATGGAATTATCTGTAATGTCTAGTGAGGTTGCACAGACTGTTCTGCCAAGTAAAGCCATCTTTGATGATAATTAATACAATTATTTAAGTACAAAACACTAAACAATCACAGACTAGAAGCTAGGTTTTGGTTTCTGTCTGGTTTTCTAGGCAAATCTCTCAACACTTGCCAAAACAGGAGTTGGAAAGGGCGTATGCAGATGTCTGTCGACATAATATGCTTACCATGATGTGTGTGATTGTATGTGCATACCTTTGTAATTGAGTAATGTCTTATATCCAAACAGAGGGTGCTGGTTCAAGCCACAGGCTCAGCTCAGAAGGGAGGACAAGCACAGCAGCACTCAGTGCCCAGAGTCCAACAGGTCCCACAGCAGGTACATGCTGTATATACAACAGTGCTATCAGCAACATGTGCACCTCAACTTCCTATAGGCGACTTATACCCTGCAAAAATATTAATACAATTATCTAGTCATTGTAACTATGGACCTGCTTTCTCACAGTATAAATCAAACTGTCATTAATAAATACCATTTAAACATTATCTTTCTGACCAAAAAGATATATCTCTGCTGCCTCCCTCTGTGACTATCAGAAGGTCTTTCTCTGACTGAGCCTGGCCTGCTGCCTCCACTCATCAACAACAAAGAAATCTCATCAAGTCTCAATGTTTAATGGAGTTTGATAAATGTTTCTGTTTTCATCTTTGGCTCAAACCGACTAAAGTCATTTTATACACCTTGAAGTTTGAACCAAATTCCTCTATCATATATCTGTCTAAATTGTGTTACTGTTCAGTGAATCTTCATGAATTCATTTATTGATTGTTCATAATCTGCTGATAACAAGACCAGATGAAATTAGGGAAGACTATTTTCTCTACAACCAGATGTAGAAAGCTGCTGTATACCACACATGCGACCTATCTTTGTCCTGACTTCTCTGTGTTGCCCCCCTGTAGGTGCAGCAGGTACCTCACGTCTACCCGCCCCAGGTCCAGTATGTTGGAGAAAGTGGAGACAGTGTTTACACTAATGGGACAATGTAAGGCCTGCTACATCTCAACAAATAGACTTTTATTTACTATTCTTATATTTCCAAACCTTCTCCAGTGACCACAGTGACACATCAGAATACTAACCCCACACTCACACATAGAAACAGTTAGAAAGAATGATTACTTTTATTTGTAAATCAAGAATATACAGTGCATCCGGAAAGTATTCACAGCGCTTCACTTGTTATGTTACAGCCTTATTCCAAAATGGAATAAATACATTTTTGTCCCCAACAGTCTACACACAATACCCAATGACCACATGAAGAAGTTGTTTTTAGATTTTTGCACATGTATTAAAAATAAAAAAACTCAGAAATCACATTACATAAGTATTCACAGCCTTTGCCATGAGAAATAAAATTCTCTGGTCTGATGAGACAAAGATTGAACTCTTTGACATGAATGCCAGGTGTCATGTTTGGAGGAATCCAGACACTGCTCATCACCAGGCCAATTCCACCCCTACAGTGAAGCATGGTGGTGGCAGCATCATGCTGTGGGCAGGAACTGAGAGACTAGTCATGATAGAGGGAAACCTGCTCCAGAGCGCTCTTGACCTTGGACTGGGGCGATGATTCATCTTTCAGCAGGACAACGACCCTAAGCACACAGCCAAGATATCAAAAGAGTGGTTTCAGGACAACTCTGTGAATGTCCTTGAGTGGCCCAGTCAGAGCCCAGACTTGAATCCGATTGCACATCTCTGGAGAGATCTGAAAATGGCTGTGCACTGATGCTTCCTATCCAACCTGATGGAGCTTGAGAGGTGCTGCAAGAGGAATGGGAGAAACTGCCCAGAGATAGGTGTGCCAAGCTTGTGCATCATATTCAAAAAGACTTGAGGCTGTAATTGCTGCCAAAGGTGCAAAGACTGTGAATACTTATGTACATGTGATTTTTTAGTTTAGCAAAAATCTCAAAAAAACACTTTTTCATGTTGTCATTATGGGGTGTGTGTAGAATTTTGAGGACAAATGAATTCATTCCATTTCGGAATAAGGCTGTAACATAACAAAATGTGAATACTTTCTGGATGCACTGTAGTCTTGGCTCATGGTGTTTGTATATGTAGCCTGTGCAACAGTAGATTATTTCCCAAACCGTTCCTGCTTCCACTTTACGTCATGATGGTCAAAGATTGCCGTCACATTCTTAAGTATTTTTTCATTGATAGTAAAGCATTATAAAAGTGGTATTGCTACATTAATTGAACTCATCGTCTGTGTTGATCATATAAGATTTAGACATGTATTTGAGATTGGGCCTATGCTGCTCTGTTTCTGTCACCTCATACTGATGATTCTACATTTATTGCAGCCGTGCAGCCTACTCCTACAACCCTGATTCTCAGCTGTACGGCCAGAGCAGCGGAGGGCCGTACTTTGACTCCCAGGCCGGTGGAGCCCATGTGACCACGGTGGTGTCCTCTTCTAGCGGGGGTGGGGTGCCCTCTCACGGGATGGTGGGCATCGCCATGGACGTGGGCAGCAGCCACATCATCTCCAGCGGAAGCACCTACCTGATCCATGGAGGCAACATGGAGGGCAGCCGCAACCACATCTCACACTCGTCTCGATCCTCCTCTGCCATGGTGAGAAAACACCTAATAGTTTTTAAGGGCCTTACCCATTGTCTCACTTATAGATTTCCATTAGAAGTTAAATCTGTCAATCTAAAGTGCTATCCTTAAAATGCATGTGCAGTGTTATAAATTGTAAATACAGTGGACATAAATTGGTCAGCTCTGGTTATAACTTGCGTGAAGGCTGGAGCAATGATCTACCAAAAGTTTTGCATCATTTATACAGTTCTTCCACTATCTCCAATAGTGCCAAAATCATCTTTCCTCTCTAAGCTTTAACATATACACCATTCAAATTGATTTGTACATAAGTTATACTTAATAGAAAGCTACTGTCTAGCTGGTGGTAGATGTAAAAGTGCTATGGAAACTGCTCTTTACAGTCTATAGTAGCTGAATATGCCGTGTGTGAAAACTGGTGAAGACGACATATTGTCTATTAGCATTTATGAAGTCATCTATGATGATGAATCGGCTTTCCCACTGAGGTCACTTGTTTCTACATGATTTGATCTGCTCTTTCAGTAGTGTACAAGATGTAATTGACTTTTTAGTATGAGAGTTATCCATCAGTTAGCTTGTGTTGCAATTATAGTCTTCTGATTTCGACATCCTCCTAATCCTCCTTACATCAGTGTGGCTCATCCAGTAAACATTCCCACTTACTCATGCTGCTAAGTGCTGGCACTAACTCCCATTACTAATATCACTATGAGAAAATAAGGACTACAGAATCCTGGTATTTTAAATTTGGTTCAAAGCTTGCTAATAGCTAAATTTGGTCTGTATTTATTTAAAATTCAGTATCCCAAAAAATGTCAAAAAGACTATAAAAATCTAAATCGGAAGTATGTATGCCACAACCAAATCTAAAGTCTAAATTTTATTAGAAAACTGTCAATGAAGTTAACCCAAATGACTAAATCTAGCTCAGTTCTGTGCCTCCAGTAACCCACACGCCTGCAGATCCGGGACACAGGTTTAAATAATTCAGCAGAGTCTTGTTTGGGAGGTTTTCACAGGCACTTGAGCGCCCTACGAAACAAAGAAACCCCTGGGGCTCATTATCATTGGCCAGCAGCCTCAGGAGCCCTTCTCGAGGCCTGGAGTACTGCCTACTTCTATCCACTCTTTCTTCAGTGTCTCCAGTTTGGCCGCAACTCCACATTTCTTTTTTGTAGCTCACCAGAAAGTACCTGGTTTTATCATTGTCCATAGATGATTTTTCCTTCTTCCGAATATGAATACTCCTCTTCTTCCATGCGGTTCATTCACTATCTTGTTTTTTAATTATTAGCACAGGCACTGTTGACCTGTTGCCCCCAGCTTGACATGACCTGCACCCCTGTTTGTTGTTCCTATTTGCATACATTAGGGTGTCTGACCGCAAGCCTCCACTGAGCAGCTTAACCCTATGAATCCCTTTGATTTGCATGCTATTGTCAGCCAATAATGGATTTGACTACAACACACTGACTTGATTTGAATGGAGATGCAGAGATCTGGCTGCAGCTAACTGTTTTCTGTATCTTTTTGTGTTTGAATTCTTGTCATAAACCCTTAGCTTACTTCTGTTTCTGTTTTGTCCCTTCTCTGCCCCCCTACTCCTCCTCTGTCCACTCTTTTGCATGCCCCTCCCTCCCTTTTCTTTAGCTTGAAATGGCGATTGAAAACCTCCAAAAGTCAGAAGGAATTGCAAGTCACAAAAGCAGCCTGCTCAACAGCCATGTAAGTCACCAGTAACTGTCTTTATACAGTATATGGCTGGTCACTACCTCCTGCTGGCTTCCCCTACTCCCCACTGCACATTCATTTGCTGCATTGATCATACTTGCACTTTTTTGCTATTACCTTTTGCTTAAGTGTGTTTATTTGACTGATGCATGGAACTGACTTAAACGGCAATTGATTTTCTTAAGGAATCATTTTATCTCACATTTCTGACCGAATTTATATCCTCATTGACATTTTTAATCTTGGCTCAGCATTACATGGAGAATTCATTTCTTTTTTTTTGGATTGAATGCAGTAATTATTGTACATATAAGCAAAGTGAGTTTTCCATAGAAGTTTGTTAAAACACAAATTTTAAGTTAAAATACGTAGTTTGCAGCGTCTGGTGGTAAAATTGACGACTGCCCCAAATGCCTTCTTCTATGGTAGCCCAGCAGGGACACGGTGCAAAAGTAGTTTTTCTACATTATTGTACAATTTACATCATGCACCATTAAGCAAAGTTTTGTCAAAATATTTTCATCTGTAGACATGTTCTATTTCTGTTCTTAATGTAATGTCAACGTATTCATTATAAGTATCACCTACAACTTTATGGCTTGTTGAAGTTGTTCATTTAGTCTATATACAGTGAAGAAAACAAGTATTTGAACACCTTGCTATTTTGCTATTTCTCCCACTTAGAAGTCATGAAGGGGTCTGAAATTTTCATCGTAGGTGCATGTCCACTGTGAGAGA
>JAVQKC010188398.1:0-12492 GCA_036025475.1 Philypnodon macrostomus | reverse complement strand
TCGGCTGGCCTGGGAACGCCTCGGGATTCCTCCGGAAGAGCTGGAGGAAGTGTCTGGGGAGAGGGAAGTATGGGCGTCCCTGCTTAGACTGCTGCCTCCGCGACCCGGCCCCGGATAAGCGGAAGAAGATGGATGGATATTTTATTATATTATATATTTATTATTATATCAACATTGCTGCTGTCTTAATTGCAAACCCACTTTCTCATGTTGTACCTACGTAGGTGGCAGCGCCTGAGGGTAAAGGTGAGAGTGAGCGTGCGGCAATGGAGGAAATTGAAATGCAGTGATATAGTCAGGTGTTCATGTTAGCACGGATCCTGCTCAGAGGAAGGCTGTGGGACAAGAGCTTTAGGTATAATCATCGGGATACTAGTGTTATCTCAGCACTTGGCACTTTTGACAGCGCCAAAGCTCTGCACACTTCACTTTTAGGCAGACGGTACCTTTCAACGCATCATCAGTTTCATAATCCCCTTACATGGTCAAAGCATCAGCCTGTCTATGTGCTCCTGGCACGGGCAACACACCTCTAAACCAGAGCGAGATAGCACGGATTCAACAGGATAATACTGAGGAGTGCAATGGAGACTGTAATTACTGTCCTCCTGACCAGTACGGAACACCTGCTGCTAGTATATATAATATGAATTAGTATGAGTGGGGAAAATAAAGACGTGGCGTGGCTCGATTTGTATTTTTTTTTGTATTTTTTGTCATTATTTACAAATCTGGTCTAATACACGTTTTAATGGTTCACAGTTGGCGCATTTAATAATAGCTTTGTTATTCACTTTGTGCCCAGAAGTTACCGGATCCAAGCAAACTGGAACGCACCCTGTCAAAATACGAGAGGTCCCGGATCCTGTTTCGGGAGGACCCGGATCACGGCGGTATAGTTAGTAAAACGCCTCTCAAATGTCATCAGGTACAGTTTGTATACTTTTCTAATATATATGCTTGTTATGATCTCCATTTACAAATTCAAACATTCATATTCTAAATACGACAGGGAAATGTTTCAGTTTTTCGAGCCTGATTGAGCGACGGTTGAAGGCGAAGAAAAAAAACCTCCCTTTGAAGAAGAAAGAAGAGGGAGAAAAAAATGACATTGCTTCCAATTTCTGGGAGCAGCTCTAAACGACAGGTACTTCACAAGAAATATACAAAGACACAGGCGGCTTTGTTAAGCGCCGAAAATGACAAACTGCGAAGAAAAAAGCTCAAAGCAGCGTGCTCAAAAGCTGGAAATAATCACAAAGGAGATTTACAGAACTAACACTGTCACACCTTCGCTTTTAACAGAGAAGCAATGCACGTTTAATTAAAGAGGTCAATCAATTTCTACCGCTGGCATGTATGTACAGTACAAAGAAGCGGGGCTGTACATGGTACATGGTAATTAAATGCATTGGGAAACACTTTATAATGACTATGTGCATTACAGATAGTTGGATAAATTGCGGGGTATTATGCACCATAGGTAATATACAAAAGGTAGAAACATGACAATCATGGCTCATTTCTGGTCAAATTAGCCCTGAAGACCTTTCACCAGACACAGCAATCTCCAGTTTTTCATAAATGACTTATTCTTGTGCAGGCTTTCCTTGCAAGTATGAACTTTAGGGTGGGGGAACACTCACAGACTACCAATTACTATACATTTATGCAGTAGGGGCAATTAAGAGTCAAACATTCTGAATAGGGTTTATCCACAACATTTTTTGCCCAACATTACAAAATAACAATTTACTTCCACATTGCATCACTGCCCTATTATAACCCCTCACTGTATATGTATATGTCTGAATCTATGCAACATTCAGTGGAAAAGCACAGGTTTTAAAAGAGCTGCTAAGGACCAGTGCTGTACATTAAGCGTCTGGGAGATTTCTTTGACCCTGCCGAGCGGTTACAACAATGCTATAAGGTAGACTCCATATCGAACTGTGCCTCGGGCGCCGCAACAGCCATCAAAATTCATAGCAGAAACTCAACATCATATTAAACATTATGCCTTCTTCTTCGGCTGCAGCAAGTGACTCAAAAATCGCTCTGCACTTCACTTCATCCCAACATCACAAGAGCAGCCTGGAGAACGTAATCACACCACTCATAATTGTGTGACTTAAGTCCTTAATGGAGCGCCTGGCGGCCATATTGGGACTGTGCTGTCAATGTTGCCTGCATTAACATTATACATCACTTGGAAGTCATTCATTCATTAATTATTTTTCTGCTGTTTTCTGTTGGTTGTGGATGACTAGGAATATTCCCATAACTATGGGCTTTAGGCAGGATGCACCCTGGGAATTGGCCAGTTAGGCATAGGGCTGACACAGAGACATATATAATGATTTAATCTCACATTTATTCAATAGGGGGGATTTTGATTGCTCAATTCTCTTAACAAATTCTTTGGATGGTCGGTGGAAATTGAAGAGAACCCACAGTAACACAGGGAGGACTTGCAGACTCCAAAGAGAGATTGTGTTGCCCAGCCCGAGAATTGAACCCAAGAGCGCTCTATCAATCACCTGCAAGTCATTTTCAGACCTTTAGCATAGATTTAGTGCCACTATGAGCGCAATTATGATTGATGATTGAGAAGGGAAGGACTGGTTTGCTCAATACAGTCAATTTTCTGTGTGTTGTTGTGGTACATTATGGGATTACACTTGAAGAAATGACAACCTTTAAGGCGACACGCAGGCTGAGCACTCCCAAATGCCACAGACACCATTGTTTATGAGGGATATCTAGTCAAGCCTTCGGGCAGCTAAGATTGTGACCCCAATATGTTCCTAGATACACATCGATGCCATGTAAGCTCCAAAAAAATGATTACTGGAAGGCAGTCTGTGTTTGTTGTACACTCACTGGCCATTTTATTAGGTGCGTCTGCTGTAGCCCCGCGCTTTCAGAGATCCG
This sequence comes from Philypnodon macrostomus, assembly GCA_036025475.1. Lineage (NCBI taxonomy): Eukaryota > Metazoa > Chordata > Actinopteri > Gobiiformes > Eleotridae > Philypnodon > Philypnodon macrostomus. The sequence continues at coordinate 9,558 of JAVQKC010188398.1, read as the reverse complement.
CAGACCAGATGTAACAAGTGGTTCTTTGAGCTCATGATGCCTTTATATGATCTCAGTCTGACCTTCGGCATCAACAAGAAATGTTTGCCCATGGAACTAATGCTCACTGAATATCTTTTTTTAAATCATTGACTGGAAAATCCCAGTAGTTTAAACATTTTAATTTTTATTCAATTTTTTTCATTTGCAATTTTTAAGGTCATAAAAACAAAACAAATACAATACCAAATATGTGTAGAAAGTCTGAAATGTTTAACAGTTAATATTGTAGTCTTATTTCAAGTGTTAATGCTTCCAGTTTAAAATGTGATGTCCATCCATCCATCCATTTTCTTCCGGGTCAAAACCGGGTCGCGGAGGCAGCAGTTTCAGCAGGTAACTCCCGCCTTCGACCACCGCCTGCTCCACATTGCACCAGCCCTTTACGGTACCTCCCGCGGGTGGTGGGCTTGACAGCGTGTGCTCGGGCGGGGACTCGAACCACCGACCCTTTGGTTGAAGGGTGAGCAACTACCCACTGCACCACCGCCGCGGCTAAAATGTGACGTGAACTGGCAATTCAATATTTCTTCAAAAATGACCTTTTTTTTCATGTTGATGCTTGGCTTTGACTTATGTGCGTGCATAAATCCATTGGCTTGATGTGATAAGAATTGATTAGCTGTTTGAGCACTCAATCATGTAATCAGGTGTACCTAATAATGTGGCCAGCAAATGTATATTGTATAGGGCTCTGCTTCTTCACATTCATGCTCATGATCACTCTCCCCCCAATCTCTCTGGTGGCTTTTTAAAGACTTTTTAGTTCCACATTTTGTCCTGCCGGATGAGGATGCCGTGAAAGCGTGTTAATAGCTCTACCTAATAAAGTGGCCAGCAAGTGTACATATGCTCCTTTTCTTCAGTCTATCAATCCATGCATAATCACTTCCATAGAAATTCGTCCGCCTCCACCCCAATTCTGGTGGCTTTTTGAAGACTTTTTTTTGCATGCTTTCTTACAAGTCAAATCCTGTAGGAAGAGGTTGATGTGAAGAGACCGGGGCCTGTGGAAGGCAAGGGGATGTGAAGAATATAAACATGATTTTTTTTTTATTGTCCAGGGGGAAATATGGGGAGGGGGGCCGCAAGGGGGGTTTGCAGGGGGTTTTTTTTGGTAAAAGAGGACCTTATCACAGCCCGGCAGCCCCGTAATTCGCCACCATGATAAAGTGGCGGCGTGGAAAACCTTACAAGCCTGGCACAATCCAAAGACGGATTAGGTTTTTCTGACATAAGCTTCCTGAAAAACTAATCAATCAGGCCACGCGGTATTATCAGAAGCGTGAGATTAAAAGAGCCAGCTCCTAATCCACCAACCACTGTACATTTTATTACGCTTTTTTCTGTGTTATTTGCCTTTAAATATACATTAAATAAATAATAAAAAGGAAAGCCTAATTGAGCATGGGAAAGGGTGAAAAGGGGTTAAAGAGTCCTCAGAGAGAGAGAATTTTTGTACGATTTGTGTTCTGTTAGGAAGACCAGGGTAAAAGTGCCGTCTTTGCCAAAGTGCTTTTTTGACTTTGAATAGCAACAGCGTATACTGTCTCACCCCACCTTACAGAATACAAAAACACAGCAGATTGAAACAATAATAATGCAATTTCCAACACAAAAATTATGCATTTTATGGGGAATATATGAATACTTTTATTATATGAGCGTCTGCCATTCTAGAAATGTTTAGATTTCTCTGTTTCTATTTAAGTTCTTTGCTCAGTCTTAGAAGAAAGTAGCCAATTATATAAATAAATAGAAATATATAAAATTCTTAGGTTGGCCTAAGAAATATTAGGAAGGAGCGTTGCATTATAAACTAATACAATGTATACTCTAGTGGTTTTACTTCAACCAAGCTGCCGATTCCAAAAGATCAATAATTGAGTACACATTTTGCCTGCATACGTTCATCCACTGGGAATCCACAATTAAACTCCGTCAAACTATCTCCCAAATTTGGCTCAATTCTAATTGTAATCCCTTAAATCAAAGTTGCAAAAAGGAGGAAAAAAACTGGGAAGCTCACTGCGGCTCCAAAAAGATCAAGACTTGTTCGGATTTACTCTCCCTAATGCGTCACACCCGTATATCAAGATGCTCACTCTAGTATTCTTGCTGATCCTCTCGAACTATTCTGGAGACGCTTTGTCATTTTCTCCCATAGATAGATACAAAGGCTTAATAGACTTGCTTGATGCCTTCTTATGCACTTAATCCCATGCTAGAGTGAGTAAAACACACTTGTATAAGAGGATACAAAGGTGGTAGGGTATATGGCTTTAGGCTTTATCTTTATCTACATTGTTCTGCTGTCATTGTGGGCTAGGATAACTGCAGCAGATGTCATGAGGAAGAATTGATTCTAGTGGGATGGTTTGACCCCTTGTTTGTCTCAGGCGTAAGGCACAGATGCTGAGGTCTGGGGGTTACCCTGTTTTTTATGTATTTATTTATTTGTATTAATATTATTGGTACTGTAATTGTTGGTTAAAGGAGACAATAGACATACTGTTGCTTGTAAAAGCCCTTCACATTCTGGCCTTTTACCTCACCACCATGTTATACAAATGTGAAAAATCTCCTTTTTCCTAAGTGGTGTAAGTGTGAATGAAAAATCACATTTTTGTCACTTGCGAAGATTCATCTATGAATTGCTGCTTGTAATATTGTTCTTCACGCTTTGAAAATGTACCTATGATAAAAACAGTTTTTTTAATTCCTGCACATAACCTCTGTGTGGGTGAAGAAAAAGTACATTGTTTTTCTCATTTGAGAGGATTCATCTATAACTTCTGCTTGTTTTCAAGAGGTTATGTTCTGAAGGTTATCTCGTACAGGGGAAAACGCCCTTCACAATTTCACCTCAACCAAATCCCTTATATCTCAAATAGAAAATACATATTTTTAAGTTAAACACAAATGTATCATCATACAATCAAATATTTTTCACAGGTTCACCAATAACAAATTTACTGGATTTTCAAAAGGTCCATTGCTATTCATCTTCTGTATACAAAAGCATAAAATTAATTCTACTCTGTGTTAAAACATCGTTAATAAAAATGACATCCAAAATATAACATCAAATCACCCTCCTCTACCATCCACTTTGAACCCCCAGACAAAAGGTGTAGTTAAACTGATTTCAGCCCCAATATGTCCGCTCGCAGACAAGCTTGGCTCCACTGGGACATGGAGCTATTGAGGCATATGAAGGGGGCATGTCTCTTGAGAAGCAGCCTATCTCTCCTTCCCTCTAGAGACTAAAGAGGCTCCCAAAAGGCACCATCCTGATTATAACAAGCCCCCACACTTTAACAGCACTTCAAGGCTATCTTTGCAAAACGTGTGGAAACATCTTTGAGGGATATAGCCAAAGATGCAATGACTTTTTCTTCAATGATGTGGCATTTTGAGATTCGGGGTCTGATCGCTCCAGGAGTCCCGTATGTGATAAAAATCCCCTCCAAAAATGAGGAGCCTTTACATTTGCCTAAAGCACATGAACTTTCTTGTATTATCCCACAATAAAACTCAACTCAAAACAGAAAAGATTAAGGCTTATAAGACAATCCGCGTCTTTTACAAAATAAACTACAAGGATTTGCAATTTCATCACTTTTTCCAAGTAATCGCTAAGCTTCGGAGAACCGCTGTGAAGTTATTTTCACCTATTGTCTCCCGTTTCATTTTTGCCGAGATTGTGGAAATGGGTCACCGGTTCAATGCCTAGGTCAAGACTCGCTTGAGCAGAATAAATGAAATGCCGTGAAATACAGATGAGGCTGAGTTATTAAAAGAGGGACTGGTGAGAGTGTGAGAGACGCTACCAAGGACAATATAGAAAATATAAAAGTGTAAAATGACTTGATTACATGCAGGAGTGATTCGTTTTTCTAATAGCGTCTCTAGTGACAACAAGAGTTCATTAGCTGCACCGTACGACTTTGATTTGTCCGTGGTAATGGGCATTCCAATCACAATAACGAGGGAAAGAGCTTACTTGATAAAGACGCAAAATACAGTGGCTACAGCGATGCGATCAAAAGTGTTTTATTCCTGACAAACAATACATTCAAGTCAGAAGAAAGGATGATGAACTTGACCCCAAAGACAGTACATTTGAACAAAGCCTATTCTGAGGTAATATATCATGTCTTATGACCTATGCGTAAGAGATATGTGTTCTACTTGCTATAGCCTGATTTAAAATGTGTGACTCATAATCAAATCAAGAAAGACTCATTAATTATACCTTCCTGAAATGACATATTAGGTTATGTGTTTATGTGTAATAATCATGTGTTTTGGAGACTTTGTAATGTTTGATATTTCAAATTCTATTTTAGATTTATCTTAAAACCCAGAAATATATGCATCTTTTATGTCAAGGGTAAAATAACTTTTCCCTGTAAATCCATATTCCCCAAAACTATACTTTTACACATGATCTTGGGGCTCTTCCACTCACCTGGTGAACGAGGAACAGAAGCAGTAATGTTTGCACGGCTCTCATCTTGACTGACTTGTAAAGTAATTCACGATGAACCACGCTTAAATCCTCTCTGAAGCTTCGGGGAGAGGCACATGGCGCTCGAACATCACTCTTTCTTCACCTGCAACAAAATACAAAACATTACCTTCAACTTTAAAGTATATATTTTGGCGAAGAAACTTTTGCTTACCACTTTTGCAACGGCAGTTCACTTAGCGCAGTCAGTCATGCTTGTCCGATCCACTTCCTCGAGCTCCCCCGAAAATCCTTGACAAGTTTTGAATAGTCCTTTGAATCCTCTACAAAACGCAAGCGCGCGCAGAAAACACTTGGACAAAGTTACGAGGCAGACCGAAGCGAGACAGCCTCATGCCTCTTTGTATCCCGAACGCAAGGCACGCTCCCTCCGTATCCCGCTGTTGTCTACAGTCACTAACTCACTGCTCCTCGCTCTCCTCGTGTCTTCAGCGCGCGATGCTCCAAGGTCGGTGCGCGCATCCCCTCACTCATTTACGCCTACAACGCCTTACCTCATCGTCCAGGGTGGTTTAGGGCTAGTTGTGTTGTAAATGTGAGTCCACTTTCGTTTTTAGGTTCTATTATTATTATTATTATTATTATTATTTTATTATTATTTTATTATTATTATTATTTATTTATTTATTTATTTATTTTACATATATTCAAGGAAACTCATAGATGTGTAGAGTACAATGCTTTAACATAAAAATGATGTATTTACATAAAGTAGCTATTCTAAAACAGTGGATTGATCAATATTGGTTAGGAATAAACATGGCCCCATTAATATATATATTTGTAAACTCTTATATCTAGTGTGTACTCTATCGGGTGTTCATAATGTCCATTTGTTTGGTACTACATTTTTTGGACACTCAATGTCAGTGTCACATTCTGCTTAAGTCATAACAATGCTTTTACTGACCACTCTACCCCCCCAACTGTGACATATAGGTTTGGAGGATTACAAAACACTGTGAAAAATCTTGTGAAATATTTTGGAGTAATCAAAAAAGGAGAACCAGAAACGGGCTGATGCAGCTTCATGGACCACAAAGTGCTCACAGCAGAAGGGCAAATGTCCCGCTGATGCCCTGGCTCCACTAATAGGATTTTCTACACTTTCTTCACTCAATCTTGTCTAAGGGATTCACGTGATTCTACCGTCCCCTGGTGGCGAAGCATACGCAGTTCACATAAAACTGTGGCGAACGCACTCTCACCGGCCACTTTATTAGGTAGACATAATTATACCACAATAATTATACCTGCTCTTCTGCATATTTTGACTTCTGCAGACCTTGATGCATGGTCATCTGAGCTAACAATGCTTTTTTTTATGATCTCAAACTAATCTTTGACCTCTGGCATCTGCAAACACTCACTGAATATAGTATTTTTATTGTTCAAACTATTCACTGTACGCCCTAGACATGGATATCTGTGGACAGTTTTGTCCAGCATTGGCCTGGTGTGATGTGATAGGCTGATTTAGAAGCACAAGTAATCTATACCTAATGAAGTGGCCAGTCAATTTCAGACATTGTAATTATTGTATGCTCTCTATAGCAAGATTCAACAAGAATTATATAATTACTGACCTCACGTTTTACTTTCACCTACAGTTGTTATCAATGGCTACAGTGGTATCTCTTTTAGATAAACGTAACACCTAAGATTGGAATGAAATACAACTGTGCCATTGTTACCCATTTATAATAACACACGTCTGATGTTTGAACAGAAAGTAAACACTAGATTTATGTGTACACAGTTATGAGCCTTTTCTGTGAAGCGCAGGGACCAAAGCGACCTATGTTTGAATAAGAATCAATAACCAGCAAGGGCAGAGAGAAACAGAAAATGGTCTGGTTTTGTGATAAACAGACAGTTGAGTCCCAGTAAAAAAAATATACAGATGTAAAAACCAATCGTATTGCTGCCTATTGTTTAATTCTATGACTTTAAAACGCCCACTCAGCGACTATTGCAACGTTGACTCTATAGCACTCCCATCTGGTAAAACGTGATACATTCAGGGTATTAAATACAATCAAATAAGAACCAAAAACCTGTGTATACTTATGATATCTCCAGGACACGGTGGCAGAGCAGTTAGTTACCTCCGCCAAGGTAGCTAATTTCCCCCAGATGCACAAAAATAAACAGTTCAAATGGAACGTTCTGTGGGACTGGACATCCCTCAAGAAAAATCTTTTTTGTTACTATTAATGACAACAATTACCAATAATTGAATCCATCTTAATACAAAACCACGGACTCAACAGTAGCCTCATAAAACAATGTGATAATTCAGTGATTTTACATCTACAGTGGGACTCGTCTTTGATAACATTAACAGTGGCTGTAATTCCTGCCGAGCCTTGGCGGAGAAGCGCGGTCACCCAACACTGTGGTTAATACGCACAGACATCTTTGTGTGTCAGAGGTAAGACACAGGTACTGCCAAAGTAAACAGGGCAGGCTTGCCACATAAGGGGCATAGATCACTGCAGTCACAAGTCCTTATGATATCAGCGGTTTAATGTGAGTGAAATATGAGACGTTTATTGATCAATATTAGCATGTAGGATAAAGGTGCTGATAAAAGGCGTATCAGTAACAATATCTTGGTGAATTTAACAAACATTTCTATGCTAAAAGTTGAGGTCAAGCTTCATCATGCTTTACACTCACTGACCACTTCATTAGATAGACCCTGTACCTAATTATGTGGCCTACAGTGTAATTCTCTGCTGCTGTAGCCCACTGGCTGAATTTCAGACCTTGATGTAACAAATGGTTATCTGAGGTAATGATTCTATGAACTCACATTCAGATTGGAGAAACCGTCTACAACGTCTCAGATTAACATGCAAAGCAATTTTTAAAAGCAGTGATCACCAACACATCTATGACTGATCGTACACTAATTCATATCTTGAAACATATCAAGTGACCAAGTCAGTGTTTACATTTTAATCATCATCATATTCAAAACTTTATTTTGTATACATACAGTCCATAAAAACAGACAAATAAGACACAAAATAAATCAAGTAAAATCCATGAGAAAGGTCAGGTGATCTTGCAAGTCACAGTGAATTATGAAACTCTCCCCTGTTGATTTTGGCTGGTCTCTGTGTTGCAGCATAAGAGCTTACTCTGAAAGATAGTGTGTGTACAAAGGAACAAGCGGAAAAAGTTACTCAAATGTGAATCTATGTAAGGTGCTCATCAAGAATGTGCGACAGTAAAATCAAGGGAACAAACGCATAACACAAAAAAGTAGTACAATAAGTAGCCTAATAAGCCATTATTAGTATTATAGGGCTATTACTAATTATTCAACAATAAGTATAATTCAAAGTCAAACCTAGTCATCCAAATAGGCTACTTAAAGGTATTACAGAGGTTTGCTACACTTCAGAAACGTGTGTCTGTCAAAGTCACACTGAACAATAAAGCAGTCTTGAACATCCATCCATCCATTTTCTTCCGCTTGTCCAAAACCGGGTCGCGGAGGCAGCAGTCTAAGCAGGGAACTCCCGCCTTCGACCACCGCCTGATCCACATTGCAACATGGTACCTCCCGCGGGTGGTGGGTCCACGGGAGGGAGTCTTGTACATAATAAAGACTTTTAAACCAACTAAAGCCACGTGCCAACATAACTGTCCATTAGTGTAACTATCAGCAACCAAAGAGCACCATTAGCATAAATGCTAATTGTGATTAGCATCTTTATTAGCATCTCTAAATATAACAAAACTGCACTAAGAACAACACTAGCAAAGTATCGTTATCCATCTTGAAGGAAGTGCAAGTGAACAATAACATAGATGTGTGAGAGACATGTAATGTTCATGAGTCCCAAGTCTTGGGACTTAGGGACTTAAGTGCTTCCCTATCTCTGTGATGGGCATACCGCCATTGCCAGTGATTGGGAATATGTTAAATAATTGTATAAAGTGTTTTTTATTGTGAAAAGACCAATTATTTGTGTTAAGCAGCATTTACTGTAAAGAAACTGTTTAAAAATATATAATAATAACATGTATAAAATGACTAAATGAAAGTTAATTGTGCTTTGTCAACTATGTCTAAATAACTTCTGTTTGTATATAGCTGTTGCATTCCTATCTGCATAACGTTATTTCATATGAAAGTCCATTATAAGTATGGAGTATCATAACCACATCTCTGACAGTTACAAAAACCAAACTGTTTTAAAATGATTTATTATATCTATGCAGCAGAGCACTTCCTTATTCCTGAACACGTCCTCATCTACATCAGAGTCACAGAGATCAGCAGAGTTATGACAACTCCACTGGCTAAAAGTGAGCCTGCACTTCCTTGAACTCATTTGAACTAATTTGATCCTGAAGTAGCCGCTCAAATCCCATTCAAATGCATTGAGAATTGTGCTAAGGAAGAACTATAAACTATGGACCTCTGGTGGCACAACTTTCTAATCTCTATGGCTCTATGGCTCTGATCCACACAGCAACCAATAACAGACAAAGCCACCTTGATCAACCAATAATAGATGAGGCAGCCACTGAAAAGCTTTTGTAGTAATTTACCAGAAGAGCACATATTAACAACATGGTAGAAATAGCCATAGGCTGGTTTCATGTTGTCCTGTAGTTACTTGTCCCAGAGTTACATAATAGCCCGCCCCCAACACAACCCATCACTTCCTGCAATATCAAAACTCTCTCTCTTTTACTCACTCCCATAAAGGCAGCTCTTAACAACAGTCCACAGTCAGAGCAGTCCAGAGCTCAGCACAGAGGAGAGCAGGGCAATGGGGAATAGTAATTGGCTGTGGTTTCCTGTCCTGGGATTGCTGGTCACCTACTTGGGGCTCACGGCGGGGGGTAAGCTGCTGGTCACGCCGATGGATGGCAGCCATTGGCTAAGCATGAAGATTTTGGTCAAAGAACTTGTCGCCAGAGGACATGAAATAGTGGTACTGGTTCCAGATGCCAGCCTG